>CM059877.1:23270729-23451541 GCA_030490815.1 Acer saccharum | reverse complement strand
ATCTTTTATTGATTAGTCGTAGATATGATGATTCAAGTTTCAAAGAAAGACTCGGCTACGATTCATGCAAGATGGTATCTTGAAAAGGGAATAAGCTTCATTGTTCATCAAAGTAAAATTGCCCTCATTCCTCTTTACAAGCATGCACACACACCATTGCATTCATTTATGTCCCTGCATAGTTATACACCATTTGTATAACCACACACACTTGTAACGTATGCACATGCATTAGTTTTTAATTGACAAATATTGTGAAATTACATGTTCTAGGACTATTCCTAGGAAATGGCATACTTGATGAAATTGTGTTTATTTGTTTGTGTTTTATTGTATTTGGACTTGAACATATCTCATATGATTCTTTTGAGTCCCGACATTTCGGTTACTCATTCATTAGTTTCGAGTCCAAACTAGGAAGCTACACTACTTTATAATTCTCATTTGTTGAGTTGTCTTCGTCGTTGTATTCTGAGTCGAATTCTCAACATTTTGTCAAAGTTTCATAGTCTTCCTTATGCGGAGGGAGTCATGGTTCGTAATCCAAAATGGATTCAAATTTGGAGTTTGGAGACCCGGATACGGCCGAAGAATGCGAGAGAGCGCGAGGGAAGCAAGCTTTGGCCAACGCCAAGCTTGAGGGAGTGTGTTGAGAGGCCATGAGGCTCACGGGCCAACGGCTTTTTGCCCTGTGAGGCTCACGCGCCTCTCACAAGCTGCTGACATGGCACGTGTTTATTCGTCACTTCTTTCCCTCTATTTCAATCATTTCCCTCCCATCCATTTCAAAGAAAAATTAGAAAATCTTATGTGCAGAATTTTCTCTAACTTTTTCTCACCTTCCAAACACCATAACTTTCTCATACGAAGTTGGAATTGAGTGATTCAAGTTGGAGAAGTTTCATAATCAAGTCCTTTACCTTTTCAAGTGGTCTTGCAGCTGTTTGAATGAGTTTTCAAGTGGTTCTACCCAGAAAAACAAACCAGCTCATGAATCATAGGTATTTGACTTATCTTTGTGTTTTCTTCTTTTATAACCTTTAATTACCTTGGGGTTTCTTCTTCTATATGTATATGTATGTATGATTAATACTATTGAGAAAGATAGCTTCATAATCAAACCTAATCAAAATCTAATTAGAGACATATGTGAACTAGTTTCTAGGATTCTAGGTTTTCCATATGTTTAAGTGTTGTATTGTGATTAGTTTGATATCTAGGGTTATTTGTGATTTGATTGATGTATTTTATGATCAATACCTTAACATATGCTCAGATCCTCTTATTAAACAAATCTATGATTAACACTTGTGTTTTTGTATTTAGAGCCTAATAGGATTTAATTGACTATTCATTATATCTTTGCTCTAAATCTTTTACTAGAATATTCATCGAATACATTTTATGATTCTAGCATTTATGTGATATGATTGTAACATCTTGAATATGTGCTTCATGTCTATGATCTATTTAAGTGTTATATGTGTGAATGAAACTAGGAGTTATATGTGTTAGGTGTTTTCACATGCTCTAGGTTTAATTCATGTTTTGCATCTAGACTATTTTGACTTGTGTTCTCACATGTTTTAAGTCTAGTTTCCATGGAATGTATTGATCACATGTTCTATGTTGAATTGTTTGTTTGCATCATTTGCATTCATTTGATCACACTAGGAAGTCCTTGTAAAAGGTATGAAGTCTTGACTAGGACAAGGTGTCCGGATAGTCAAGCAAGGAAGTCTTGGTTAGGACAAGAGGTCCGAATAATCAAGCAAGAAGTCATGGCTAGGATCAGGAAGGTCCGATAGCTATACATTGGAGGCTCTCTAAAGGCATGAGTGTCTTAGATAGAGAGTTGGCTACATTATTGGTAGGCTCGGACGTTTGGTTAGATATAGACTCTAATATAAAGTGTTGCATGGGATGTGCATTGGCTCTTGAGGAATTTCTAATCTTCCAATGATGTTGGTTTGGTATGGACTCTAATATATGGTAGCTTCGTATCATTGAGGGATTTTGTATCTTCCAATAGGAATTGGGTAGGCATAGACTCCAATAGGAAGTAGATCAAGGTTAGTCACTTTGAGGAATTCATAATCTATCATCCAATATATATAGTACCCAATGGTTGTAGTTCAACCCGTGAATGTTTCCTCCTTGGAGGTTTTACCACATTAAAAAATCTCATGTGTCAATTCTTTCTATCTCTCTATTTTATATTTGTATATGTGTATATTTTAATCTTGTAGTACAATCTTCACTTGTGATGCATTTGGAAACAAGATTTTGTAAAGTGTGATTTGTAAGGAAATTCATTTTGATCATAATTGTAAATATAATTTTTTTATTCATTGATTCTTTTGTATAGTTGTAGTTTGATTAATACTTGTAAATCATTGAACATTATTATTAATGCAAGTATTATTGTTGTTATGTTTTTATGTTATTCATCCTCTTGCAACTTGGTGTTATATAGACTATGCCTAAAATGATCACATGTTTATCTTGTCTATATATGTTTGTTTGGTTTATGTGTTGTGTGTAAACTATCTTGAGAGACAAACGTGCGTTTGTTTCAAGGGATTGAAAAAGGTATAAAAACATATTCATTTCCTCACACCCCACCCCCCCCCCCCCCCCCCCCCCCCCCCCCATGTATGCTTTAAGTAATTTAACTACATTTGTATATATTTCAACTACATAGTGTATGACTAAGGCTTCCCATACTAGATTGTGTTTTTGGTGGTGTCGAAGTTCTAGGGTGTTGCCACATGTTGTGTAACAAATGTTGTACAATCGGAAAAAAAAAAAATTGTTGAAAAATTTAAATTAAATGAAAAGGTATACCATCTAAGCCTTGTACAATGATTTTGGGCTTCAATTCTGATTCCAGGGCTTCAACTGTATTGTTTCTAGGCTTCAAAAACAATGCATTGAAAGGAAGTTTGTGGACCACAGCTGGATCCCACTAACGAATGAAAGTGGACCATAGCTGGATCCCACCACTCCATGGGGTTATTAGGTACTTACGGATCCAACCCCAGCTGTTTCAATTCTTCATCATCGTCTTCTTATTTCTGCACATCTTCATCTTCATCTTCATCTTCTACACCACCTCTAACGACCAGCTCACACACCCACAGGTTATTTTGCACGATATCTTCATTTTTTTCAGATAAGCTTACTTCATTTTGTTTCGTTTTTTTGATATATAAACATTTCCACTAATTTAATTTCGTTTCGGGCTGATCTTAGTTCGAAATTTGTGTTCAATGGGCATGGAGGTTTTCGAAAGAAATCAAAGTTACAAGCACGTATAGCTTCTACCTCTGATTTCTTTCAAAAGACGTATATGCCTTATTAACCATAACTTCTGGTTTAGAAGTGAAGTGAGAAAAAAACAGCATACGCTATCATTTTGTTTGGTTATCAGCAAAATAGGAAAGTTAATGTCTTTTGTTCGAAAGATTTAGTTTGTTGTTTTGTCATTATTAAAAATCTGATATTTGGTTTGTTGGTTACTTGTTTGTTGAAGTGTTATTCGGTGTGTTGTATGAAATGGCGAAGAAATCGGTGTATGCCGTTTTCAAAGGAAGAAAAACTGGTGTCTTCAACTCATGGCCTGAATGTCATGATCAAGTTGATGGATTTACGGGTGCTTCTTACCAGAAATTTAATACGGTGGATGAAGCATATCAAGCTCTCCGAAGCCATGCCATTCAGCGTGAACTTTCAATTGATACTTTTGGTACCACAGAAGATAAGGTTTTTTACACTGAACCCGTACAAACCAAAAGACATTTCCTTCCATTTCCATTATACCTTATTATTGTTTTTGTTATCGGAGTAACAGTGGGCAAATTTCTGTGAAACGGTATTTGTGTTTGACTGTTTGTTTATGTTTATTATGTATTTTTATGTTTGTTCAAGGCATCCCCAGGCATCGGAGTAACATTATGTATATTGTCTTTTTATAAATTAAAGATAACTTTCATTGTGTTACTATTATATTTTGAAATAAATATCGGAGTAACATTATGTATATTGCCTTTTTATAAATTAAAGATAACTTTCATTGTGTTACTATTATATTTTGAAATAAATACTCAGTGTGTTCAATATTAATCTAAAGGGGGGGTGAATAGATTTTAATCGATTTTACCCAATTTTCGTATATAGTCAAGATTACGAAAATGCCTCTAATAGTCAATATAATATAGCAAGTGTAATATGGTGCAGAATGTAAATAACACTTGATATTTACATGAAAACCCTCACGGGAAAAACCACGGGCTAGTAAGTGCACCACACTTGAACCTCGAATCCACTAAATGTGTTAAAGATTACAACCTAATCCTGGTATATAATCACACACCTACCTAATCCCGGTATAAGTGGATCTAGTCCAATTGCTTGTGATTTACGCAACCTAATCCCGGAAGCTACACAAGTCTTACTTCTCAATTAAGAGACAAAGAGCCTATGTGAATATATGAGATATCCAAAATGCAATAAAAAGCTAGGGAACCCTATATGCTTATCTAGATTGACAATATGGCAATTAAAATAATCATAGATATTAATAGCTAAATGACTTGTCAAATAGCTTAGCTAAACATAGATTATAAGAACCTAGATAGCTATCACAATACAATACTCAATCAATTCATCACAAATAATCTCTAACTTATATTTAGCATATGATCTAATAACATATAAGTAATTAAAGAGATGTCTTAATATGAAAAACACTAAAATTAGATGAAGTTAGTGAAAATCATACCAAAGAAGATGTGATGATGCAAAACCATGCATAGATGCATCCTATATGGTCATGGATGATCCTAGATGAACTTTGATGAACAAAGGAAAAGTTTTGAGTGTTTAAAGGTGAGTTCTTGTGAATTTTTTCTCTTGAAAAACATTCTAAGGAAAAATATGATTTTTGAACTCTTAAAAACAATCTAAAAACATAGAGTCATATATATAGAGGATTTAATTGAAGTGAGGTCGTTTTGGAAAAATCACACCTGATTGTGCATTGTGTGCTGGTGAGTGCGCTGGTCGAGTAGCGCACAGCCTATGAATTGCACAGGTGTTGGTCGACCAGTGCAGCTGAAGGGCGCATGACTAGCGGCAAACAACTGGGCAAGTTGCGCTGGTGTGCTTGCACTGGACGACCAACGCACGACCAGCGACAGACCACTGAGCGATCTGCGCTAGTGTGCTGCGCTGGTTTGGCGCATGACGACCAGTGCACAACCTATTCCTTTTGAGCCCCACACACAAGTGCAAGGGGTAAAAAGGTAAAGAAAATGCATAAAAGCCTAACATGATATGTCATTATAATCACAAGATGCAATCAATATACTCATGCAAGAAGAGAGATTAATTAATCAATAATGCACACATAATACAAACACATAACATTCAAGAATAAGAATTATGCAAGTGTTGTGTGTGTGTGCAACTATATCTCTTCAAAGCAAAATAAGCACTAGAAATTTACCTTTGGTGCTTTTTCTCTTGAGGTCTTGAGAGTCTAATTTACCCTTACAAAAACCCTAAATGTGGTTTGTCTACGAAATAAGCCAATCAATAATGTGAGACCTTACATATTTGATTCATTATAGTTGAGATATTAGAGATACTGTGTCAGGGAAATATTATCTTCATTCATAATTGCGTTTTGATTTAGAATGTTGAAAGGTACACCATAAGAACATAAACACAGATAAATAACAGAAAATTCATAGCAAAGACATCAAACTGTAAATTCTATGAACACAATCATAAAGCATTTCTCTAGGGAGATGGTGGAATATTGAAGTCCAACATCTTCTTCTGTAATTTTTTGACAAGACTGTACAGTCCGTTAAGTACATTGTCTCTTGCCTCCATCTGAACATGTAAATTGATAATTTCTACTTCTAGGTTATCAACTTTTCCCATCAAAACTGCATTGTCAACAGTCAGGCGTCCAACATTTGCTCGCTCTTCACGGATGGTGTTCTCTGCATTTGCAATATGTTGCCTCGAACATTCGAAGGTAGATTTCAACTTGTCTATTTCATGCATTTTCCTGCCAACATTATTCTTTTTGTTGTTGTTTTCTGCCATTGAATGAACAAAAAAATGATAAACAAATAGAAGTGAAGTGAGAAAAAAATGTAACAGGGATAAGGTATTTATAAATGATGTATGAAAACGAACGTTCCCCACAAATGAAAAGTCACAATGGTTATTATAAAAGTCTTTTTCATTGAAAGGTTATCTTGATGCATTTGGTAATAATAAAAGTCTTTTTTTCATTGAAAGGTCATCTGGATGCCTTTTCACGACCCAATGCATGCAATTTTCAAATTGAAAAGACACAATTAATGAAACGACTCTCTACATTTATTTCATTTAACAAATAAATATTTAAATTAATATTGTTAATTAAAATACATTGCCCCTTAGGCCTTAACGACTTAACTACCACCAAAAACATTCAGTACCCGTCAATACATTCTAAAATAACTGTGCCCCATAATCTGGAAATAATAAATAAATTCAAGCCATGTCTTGCATGACTCAAGGGCTCAATAATATCCAGGGCTTAACAAATCAATGTTCTTCTCGGGCTTGACATATATAGGTTAGGGCTTGACATACATATTCCAGGGCTTAACATTGTTAGTTCAAAGCTTATGAAAATAATAATAAATAAATTCAAGTCCTGTCTTGCATGGTTCCTGGGCTCAATAATATCAAGGCTAGTATATACTACAAAGAACAGTATATGTGTATGCTGGGCACACACGAATATATACTTAAACATAAACATAAATACCTGTATCACAAGGCCACAATAAATATTCCATAAAAAGGCCACAACAAATATTCCATAATACACAATTATTCCATACAAGACCATCACCACAACAAGTTAAAAACAGTTGTAAATATTGTACAACTACTAGACCACCACAGCAACAACATCCTCTGCAATTAACATCAAATACTACACCATCATCCCTCACAACAACACATGCTGGGCTGCTCCTGCTTTTCAACTTAAAAACAGTTGTAACAACTTAAAACCATAAACAACATCCCCTGCAACTTACAACGACTACACCACACCACTTAAAAAGAAGTTGTAAATATTGTACGACTGCACCACCACAGAAACAACATCCCCTGCAACTTACAACACATACTAGACCATCATCACAGCAATAACTTTCTTGCACTCTTGCATCTCAACCTATAGTGAAGGCATATGTGCATGCAACAGCAAAAGCATAAGCAACTGCTATCTCTCAAAGATTTTTTTTTTAAAATAAAAAAGGAAAGGAAAGGATGAGTCTCACCCATACCTAACAATCAACTTCTTTATTGTCTATGTCAGTGTCATCCAAGTTGAAGTGGGGTGCCAAACTGGGGTCGAGTGCGTTATCCTTATCCGGGCACATAAGTTTTTTATGTCCTTCTTTCTTCCACACGCTACAAGCATGTGGTTTTTTTGCTGGTTTCCCTATGCTACATGATGGGTTCATGTAACTTTTTTTATTGTTTCCCTTTTGCCCACAATTCACATACGTTTGTTGCTTTCATTTCTCCCTAACAAAAGGCATCCGATTTTTCTTTGGTCTTCCTGTCAATTGCTTTTTTTTTTTTCCATGGCAATACAATGCGATTATGAACATTATTAGCAATGTCCCACGCTTTAGGTTTTGGAACAGGGTTCATAGCCATGGCGTACGCCTGTTTCAGCCATCCGGTTGTGAAAAAGTTAGAACATAATGCATTGATGGGCATACCTTTAAGCCTGATACAAAAGACATAAATAAATGAATAACCATTAAAAATTGAAGATTATAGTTGTTATGTAAGCATACGTTGCAACAGCCATGGCATGAATACACGGTAGCTCATCTAGGTCCCATTCACAGCATGAGCATGAACATTGTTCCAAGTTGACAATTGCTTCATTCCATTGGTCTTCTACCTTGAATCTATTGAAGTCAATGGGGTGAATCTCACACTATTGCGATGTTAATACCCTGTCTTTGATGTGTTGGTCCGCATCATGAGTCAAGAATGTGGGTGTTTCTCTTGCATTACTTCGACGGTCATAGAACCAACGTTACAACAAATCTCTGATAAATTCGGCAATAGATGTGATAAGCAATTTCCGAATTGCAAGTAGACAAGAATTCTTTGACTCTACAATGTCGGTGGTCATCATATGGTACCTCTTTTTGGGACTATGGACACGTGAAAACTTATGTATCCCAACCTCTATGAGCTTATCATAAACCTTAGGATGGATGGATTTTAGCTTAGCCATTAAACGGTTGAATTCCTCAACAAGGTACACATATGTAGCACGATAGTAAATATTAATTATATCACCTCGCTTCCTAAAATATTGTTTCAGATTTTTAGCCAAGTGGTATACACAAATCCCATGTGCTACATTGTGGAATATTGCTCTCATGCTATTAGAGATACCCGTGTGCCGATCCGAAACTATCATCACAAGTTTGGGTTGCAAGATCACATCGCGAAGTAGCTTGAAGAACCATGTCCACGACTTTAAGCCCTGTAAAGGATTTGAAGACTTGTAAAAGGATTTTCAAGCCCTGCACAAGGCTTTCACGCCCGAGACTCGAACTTCAAGTTGTGGACATGATTTCCATCACGGTACTTGATTTCAAGCGTTGGACAAAGTTATCAAGCCCCAAAAAACCACACCACACAACATTTCAACAAAAATGCCATAGAAAACAACAATGGAATCCAGACACATAACCATTCATCCAAACCCATAAATGGTTTCAGCATAATCATCACAATTAAGCAACAAAGTAAATCTATTAAACCGTGGTACTTGATTTTCTATATCCAACAAAAGACAACACAAACAACAAGGTAAATCTAATAAACCATGGTCCTTGTCAATTTAAACGACTAAAATACTAAAGCTTTTGAAAGGGCCAGTTTGTTACTCACAAGAATGTTTAAGGATCCCTCTTTGACTTCCTCACACAGCTAGCAGCTTTAATTTCCTTGCCTTCGATCTACAAGCCACAGTGAGAAGGATATTCCTCTTTCTCTATAATGACTCAAACTTAAGCTTAAACACGAACTTATGAAGACTAGAGAGAGAAACACATCATCACCTATCATCCCCATCGCCTCTATCAATCTCTATCTCTCTATTTTTAGGGTTTGTAAATGGTTTTTGGAATCGATTCAGTTGAAAAGAGTTGAGAAGGAGTTTATTTGGAATAGGAGGAATAAAAAGAGATGAAAGAATCAAAAATCTGGAAATGCAGTTTAAGAATGGATGAAACAAAGTTAGGGAAGAAGGGAAGAAGAAGAGATGATAGGGGCGATTGTGGTCAGAAAGGAAAGTTGGAGGGAATTCAATTCTCGTGGAAAGAAGAAGGGAAGGGAAGGGTATTTTCAGGAAACAGAAATGTATATGGGTATTTTTGACACTAACCACCCCACCCAGTAGAAATAAGAAGAGATGAAAGAATCAAGAATCTGGAAATGCAGTTTAAGAAGGGATGAAACAAAGTTGGGGAACAAGGAAAGAAGAAGATGGGGAAGAAGGAAAGAAGAAAAGATGATGGGGGCGACTATGATCAGAAAGGAAAGTTGGAGGGAATTCAATTCTCGTGGAAAGAAGAAGATGGGGAAGAAGGAAAGAAGAAAAGATGATGGGGGCGACTATGATCAGAAAGGAAAGTTGGAGGGAATTCAATTCTCATGGAAAGAAGAAGGGAAGGGAAGGGAAGGGCACCCCCCATGTGGGAAGAGTAATTTAGTCCAACATGGGACATTTCATGCAAAGTAACCTTCAATAGAAGATATTTTTGTAAGAAAAACAAAGTGGGGACATTTTTGCTCTTTCAAACATGGAAAGAGACATTTTTGCAAGGGCCCCAATAAATAATAATAATAATAATATATTAAAATTTGTTTTTTCAAAAAAGGGCCAATTCACTACCCATTGTGGTTTTCCCAGCTGTCTAGGTAATATCAAAACGTTTTGATTTTGTAAAGTTTTCACTATGCTATGCTAAAAATAAAAATAAATAAATAAAAATAAAAATTTGGCACACATCGTCGACAGCAGGGTTCGAACCTGCGCGGGCGAAGCCCAACAGATTTCAAGTCTGTCTCCTTAACCACTCGGACATATCGACCTCATTTTGTAAATTACTTATTAATATACTATATATTTTATATAATATTTGAAAATGAAGTTTCATTTTAAGGTTTTTGTCATTCATTTTCCAAACCAAAAATGATTGTTGGATTTCTTCCCAAACAAGACTAATTATTGGACAAGATTGCTATCAATACACCTCCACGATAAATAAAACTAAGCAGTCCTCACAAGTCAAGAGTTCTATTTTTACCATCACAAATTTAGATTAATAGTATTATATAACAAAATTGAAAAATTATTTTTTAGTAATACTCAAATTTAAGAGTCATCCTTAATATTTCATAAAAAATAAATAAATAAATAAATAAGTCTTCCTTAATATATTCATAAGACATGGCTTAAAAAAAATTTAAGCAATCGTTTAAACGAAGTTCTAAAAAAAAAAAAATGAGATTAAAATTACGTAATTTTTTATTAAAAGAAAGTTGAAAAAAGGGTTTTTGAGGGTATTTTGATACTTTTTTAGTTACGAAATAAAAACATAAAATATGAAATGTGAGTAGTCATGTTGAGAACAAAAAAGTGAAAAGTTTTTTAGAGAAACATTTTGTGGATTGAAAACAAATTTTAATATGTATTTATTGACGGATAAAACTTGTGGTAAAAACAGATTTCATATAATATATTCGGTGCTATTCTATTTCTCACCATATTAAAATAATGTTATGTCAATTTTATCCAATAATTGTCATGGTTGCTTTCTTTGACCAAAAAGGCTACCAATGATAAATGAATTTTGAAAAGTGTTAGTTTGGCTGTGTATTCCTGCTTCAATAGCTCTAATTTTCTCACTCCTTGGTTTCTTAGGAATGATTGGCTTGGTTTCTGATTAGCATAATGTGCTTTAAAGTGACTCATATATATCGTGAAGGAAACTTGGTGGCGGATATTTTTTATCACGAGGAGTTGAATTTTTCAGATTTAATTTGGTGGGATAGACCGCCAAGATGTATTCTTAAACAATTATTCCTTAACTCTTTGGGGGTTCCTACTTTTAAATTCCGCTAATCCCTTTTGTATTTCTTTCCTTCCTCAATAAAATTTTTCTTTTACTAAAATATATATATATATATATATATATATATATATATATATATAAACCTCTTTTGGTATTTGACTTGTAGGACCGAAATCAGAGTAAACATGACTGGACATGTTGATGTTCCTTCTACAAGAAGAAGCAAAACCCCACTCATTAGAAAATAAAGTCCATTTCCCCAACAAAATCAACAGCAACAGCAAAAGAAGATGAATTGATAGAGCGTAATGCATAGCAAGGACTTGCACAAAATTAGTATATCCCTCCAAAAAACAGCTCATAATCATAATGCTAGAGTTATTGATCAAGTCCTCTCTCACGCCATCACCAATGGTCTCACTGCCCATTCCACTTCCACATGGAATTGCATTCTCAGAGCTTACTCTAAAAGTCCCACACCCATCAAAGCCCTTCGCATTTTTAATCAATTTTCACTTTCGATTTATCCGGATTATTATACCTACCCGCCTCTTCTCAAGGCCTGTTCTTCTTTATTGTCACTGTCTATGGGTACTGGATTACATGCTCGTCTCACAAAAACAGGTCTAGATGCTGATATTTATGTACAAAATGCTCTCCTTCATTTCTATGGTGTCGTCGTCGCTGATTTAACGTATGCACTTGTTGTGTTCGATAGAATGCCTTATAGAGACATAGCTAGCTGGAATACGTTTCTTGGTATTTACAATAACAATCTGGATTTTGGGATTCAAAATTTGTTGATTTTGTTTAAAAGATTGATGTGTGAAGAGATTAAAGCAGATAAGATTACTTTCGTGATTCTGTTGTCCGCTTGTGCGAGAGAAGAGGAGCTAGATTGTGGAAGAGCACTCCATTCGTTTGTAACAAAAGTTGGTCTTGAATGCAACCTCAATTTGGAGAATGCACTTTTGGAAATGTACACCAAGTGTGGAGATATGGATGCAGCGTTAACGCTGTTTAATCAAATGGTTTCGATGAGAGATATAGTGTCGTATACTATTTTGATTAATGGTTATGTTGAGATGGGATCGGTAGATTTGGCCCGCGAGATCTTTGATAATATTTTGATTAAAGACTCCGTTTTATGGGGTTCGATGATGCATGCCTACGTTAAGGCAAAACAGCCAAAGGCGGCTTTAGAGCTTTTCAAGAAGATGGTTGATGAGGGAGTGATGATACCAGATGAAAACATCATGGTCAGTGTCATTTCAGCTTGTGCTAGTTTATCAGACCTCCAATTTGGTAGACTAGTTCATCAGTTTATCTTCCAAAACAACATAAATCAAGATGCTTTCGTGAAAACAGCTCTTATTGACATGTACTCTAAGTGCGGAAGTCTAGAGGAGGCCTTGGTCACATTTTACAAAATGGATGACAAAGATGTTTTCGCCTGGACAACAATGATCGAAGGGCTAGCGAAATCCGGTCTTGGGGATAAAGCTTTGTGCCTTTTTAATCAGATGGAAAGACAAGGAGTTACACCGAATGAAGCCACGTTTGTTTCCGTGTTAGCTGCCTGTAGTCATTCTGGGTTAATTACTGAAGGCTGTCAATTGTTCACAAGAATGGCAACCGTTTACAGAGTTAAACCAAAAATGGAGCACTTTGGTTGTCTAATCGATCTGTTGAGCCGAGCAGGACTCTTGTACCAAGCTGAAGAGTTCATCAAAAGCATCCCTTCTAAGGACAAGCTTATAGCTTATAAAACTCTATTAAGTGCTTGCATTAAGTATTCAGAATTTGATCTTGGAAAGAAGGTTGCAAATGAAATTATGAACTTGGGTTCCCAGAGCAATGCGACTTTTATTCTGTTATCCAATTTCTATGCTCTAACAGGTCAATGGGCTGAAGTTACTGAAGTGAGAAGAAACATGAAACAATTTGATGCGAGAAAGAAGCCAGGTACCAGTGCTCTTTAAGCAAGCATTGTGTGCAAAAAACAAGAAAGGGAAGAAGAATCAGGTGTCTATTGTTCGTAAACTTGCCAAGAATTTTCGACCACATTGTCGATGAAGTTCCTTTCAGTATCACATTAATCCTATTACCCATATCCAGATGAAAGAGATAGATCAGACCCTCAACTACGACAGAAGAAGCGAAAGCAATGAACCCACAAATGGAAATGTAATTGCAGATAAACTGAAATGAAATTGAACATGGAAACTGGATGTAACAATTAGAAATCAAAGACACATATATAATAAAATTTTATGTATTAAAGATTGTAATTTGTATATGTAAATTCTAAATTTACAGTTCAGAATACAACACCCCTCAAAAGTTCCCCAAAAAAGGTTGAACTTCCTTTCTCCCCCATCACACTAACACGACTGAACCTTCAATCCAATTTGCGTGAAAAGACTTAGAACAACACTTGAAAGATCCATCATCGCTTGTACCATGGGATTGAAAAGGAGACGATCCTCAATTTTCCGACCAATTTGAACATCAAACACCAGCCAAGTGTAAGCACAAGAGCTACAATTCGTCCCCCAACAAGTCCAGCAAGAACAATCAAAATCAGAATCAGATACCCAGATTTTCCTTCACTTTCTCTCTCAACCTTCTCTTCAGCCTGGGATCGTCTATCGAAACAAGTCGTTTCATCGTAAAACACCGATCCTACGCTGCTCCTTTCATCTTCTAATGAAACTATTGATGATTCATTCTCATTATCTTGTTCTTGCTCAAGTAATCTGCCCAATTTGTCCTCTCTTGGAAAACAGGAAACTTGGTTGCTTGATGATTCCACCTGATCCTTTCCCTTCTTTGAACCACCGCGCAACTTCTTGGGGACTAATCTTTTCACAAGTTTTTCTTTGATTTTAGTTCCTCGACTACGATTATTTTTACTAGTCATCAAAACATCTTCTCTCAACAATTCTTTCACAATTTTCTCTCTACTCTCTATATTTAAACATGACCTTCTGTCTTCGTCTTCAACCTGAATTTCTTCAAATGAAGGGTTGATTACAAAATCATCAACCGAATTTCGTGAACTTTCTTCACAAATTTCAGTCTTCTTGACAGATAAAACGTCGTTGTTGGACTTAATCTTCCGGAGAAAAGATGTTTTCTTGGAACATAACAACCCACGAGCCCCAACATATTCAAGCAACAGAAGCAAGATCGCAGACATTGTAACACCAACCGCCAATCTTTTGGTGCTCAAGGCAAGAACCAACACAACAAACATCTTCAAAACCGCCACCAAAACACAGTTCCGGTTCGACCCATCAACACCACCGCCACTGCCGCCATCAAATTCTTCAACAACAGCAATTTCTTGAACATGGGTTGTGGTGGTTATCTCATCCCTTGGCTTCGATGATGACGACGAATCGACAGTCAAATTCAATACGGGGTTGGAGAATTCCATCTGGGAATGTGTTTGTTGTGTTTGCGATTGAGATTGTGATTGTGATTTCTTTTTGGAGTGTTTCTTCAAGCGGTCACGATTCTTGACGAAGAGATCGACAAGAGATGTGGGGAAGCCGGTTTGGACGACAAGTGAGCCACCGCGTTTCGGGGACTGAAGATCGGCCACGAAACGCGAAATTCTTGCAACCTTGTTCTTCTTCCACGGCAGAGGCATCCTCTTCTCTCTCTATCAATTCTCCAATTGTCAAAATATATAACAAAAAGTGAATGAATTGGGTGTGGTTGTTGGTGAGAGAATTGTTTACAATATGTAATTGGTTAACATGTTAAGCTTTATAAAAGAAAGAACCCTAGAAAAAAGAAAAATCGACCGAGAGAGGAACTGTGAAGAAACGCGGGTCCGTGGCGGTTGGGTTTGTTTTTTAATTTTTAATTTTTAATTTTTTTTGTTTTACGGTTTCATCTGTTTCTATAATGGGAGGAGGGAAATTGTTGTTTTAGGTAATTCACTAATTCTTGATCTTGATCTTGAGTTTTCATGACCCTTCTAACCCCACTTTAATATTGTCCGTTTTTATATTTCCATTTTTTTAAAATACATTTTCGGTCTAGTTTAGGTTTTTTAAAATATTCTGAATCGGAGAAGGGTCAGTTTGGTATTACCTTTGAAAAATTAAAACATTTAAAAGTGACTAATTGGTAATCTTGTGAGTTTTGAAATAGTGATTTTGAGAAGTATGTGGTGGTTAATTTTTTAGGGTGGTTATGGAATAATCTACTTATCTTATTATCCTTATGAAATCAAGTATTCTACATCAATTTATAAAATCTTTTAAAAATATCTTTATTAAATATCTTTATTGTTCTTATAGAATGTTTTATTCTAATTTAAATATTCCATTTAAATATTTATTTGATTTGATTTATAAAATCTTTATTAAATATCTTTATTGTTCTTATAGAATGTTTTATTCTAATTTAAATATTCCACTTAAATATTTATTTGATTTGATTTATAAAATCTTTTAAAAATATCTTTATTGTTCATATGGAACGTTTTCTTCTAATTTAAATATTAATTTAATATAATATATATATATATATATAAGTAGCTAAAATCATGTATATTTTAGTTATTGTAACTAATCTCGACATTTTTTCAATAAAATTACCATACATATGTATATTACTTTTGAGATATACAGTAGTTTTAAAAATACAATTAACCAAACGTCGGCCGATTAACTTCACCGTTGATTATTCTTTCAGCACAGTTAATAATGATTATTATAAAAGTTACAGCAATACCTTCTCTTTTTAAGAATTTCGCTTTTTTATGAGGTTTGTTTCTTTGAGTTTGTTTATTTATTATTATTATTATTATTATTATTATTTTGGAAATAACTCAAAGTTATCTTTTTGGAGTAAGTTTTGTGATTTTCTATTTTAGTCAATTTAGAAATCTCGGTTCTAGAAGAATTTTTCCTATTTAAGTAAGTACCTGAATAGCTTTTGGAACTTTTGATTAATTTTAATAAAAATTGTTCTTTTGGACTAAATTTCTCTAGTAGATTCGAGAATCACCACTAATGTGGAAAGAAGTATACACTAAAACGAATTTTTTTTTTTTTTTTTTTTTTTTTTTTAATAAAAGGATAGAATAACAAAATTAGACTTCAAAAAATAGCTAAATTAGATTCCACATACCAACTTTAGTACAATTGGTTCTATACTTCCCATCTTTCTTGATCAAGGACATCTTACCGATTAATTAACAAGTGTGAGAAATTTTCTTTATTTTTGTGAGAGAAACCTTGGCTTAACTCAAACTTTTCTTCATCCATGCCCCTAGCCCTAAAAAACTTGTCGTTTGGCATTTCTGTCAGGGTTTAGAATAATTTTTGTTACATGCATGATATATAACAAATTTAATAATGGGTTTCTATTTATTTATTTTTATATATATATATATATATAATTTTAAAAATTAATTTTGATATGCTATTCTCAGAACAATTCCAAATAGAAAATAAATAAAACAAATTGCACACAATTTATGTGAGGTTGTCCTTTTAACACATAGAATCAACTTTTACAAAAATAGACATTTATCTTGTTGGTTTGACTATGTTAAAATAGAAAATAAATAAAACAAATTGCACATAACTTATGTGAGGTTTGTCCTTTAACACATCGAATTAACTTTTACAAAAACAGACATTTTACCTTGTTGGTTTGACTATGTTAAAACTAACTGTTGACTTAGTTTAACCATTAAAAAGATGAAAATACACTTACTATTACAATGAAAAATATTGAAATGCCCTTGCCTGGTCAGATTAGGAACATATGGAGACCGCCGGATTTAGAGTGTTACAAGATTAATTGCGATGCGGCAGTTAACATTACGGGTGGTCGTATTAGTTTGGGGATTGTTATAAGAGATCATTGGGGCTTTGTGTTAGCTTCTTGCTCGTTGATGTTAACAGCAAGTTTTGACGCAACCTTAGCGGAGACAATGGCAATCTATAGAGGGTTGATCTTCAGCAGAGATTGTGGATTAGCTCCGTTTTGTTTGGAGTCGGATGCAGCGGTGGTTGTTAAACGAATCAGTGAAGGAAGTCATCTGGATTCTGTTAGTGGGTCTATTTTAGCTGAAATTTCTACCCTTGTTTCTAATCTTGATGTGATTTCAGTTAGCTATGTTCCTAGGTTGGCCAATGGAGTTGCGCATGTCCTAGCGAAATTTGCTTTAAAGGTTGATGAGGACCTTTTCTGGATGGAGGATGTTCATCCTTGTATTAGGCAACCTGTCCAGTTGGATATGCCTCTATAGGCTCCAATTGTTTGAATTATGCTTTCCTGATTTGTTTGGTTTATGTTTCTCTCAAAAAAAAAAAAAAAAAAAAAAAAAAAAAAAAAAAAAAAATTTAAAAAAGTTTAAATAATTTAAATGAAAAAAATAACACGTTCCGAAGAGGTATCCACCAAAAATTGAAAGGGATAGATTTGTTGAATGCTTATGGAGTTGTGGCGGTTTGACTATTACATAATTAATATCGAGTGGTTAATATCCTTTAGATTTCAATCTTTATTACATAATTAATAATGTTGTTAAAGGTGGTTGGAATAATCTTTATTACATAATCACTAATGCTAGACATCCCAAAAAAATTAGTTTAAAAACCAACCCAAATGAGGTGACAAATAATTTATTCATTAACCATATCATTCCATGATTTGTGTGATGATGACAACTCACTTGCAACATCATTTGAATTGAATTTTGGATTAATTATTTAGGTTGTACTGTATTACTCTTGCATGATATTTAACAAATTTAATAATGGGTTTCTATTTTTATTTTTTTTTTTCAAGATTTTGATATGCTATTCTCGTAACAATTCCAATTAGAAAATAAATAAAACAAATTGAGCACAACTTATGTGAGGTTTATCCTTTAATACAAAGAATCAACTTTTACAAAATCAGAAATTTACCTCGTTCTTTTGACAATGTTATAATTTTAGTTTAACCATTAAAATATGAAATACCCTTACTATTACTATGAAAATTATTGAAATGCCCCTAACTAATTAACAAAGTTAAAATAATTTTAATATATATATATATAAGGGTTCCCAAGAGGTATCACCGAAAATTGAAAGGGATAGATTGGTTGAATGCTTTTGGATTTTTCTTTGGTTGATGAATGTGTTTTGAGTGTTAAATTGGTGAATGGAGGTGGTGATTTGAGGTTTGATTTGGTTTGGGTTAGGGTTTGAATTATTTGGGAATTTTGTCTTGGTATTTGATCGCCGGAAAAATGAAGCCACCTCTAGTGAGGAAGAGGTCACCAATGGCCTCACCGACATGGAGGTTGCACCTCCTCCAAGATCTGGGAGGAGTCCTTGCCGATGAGGTCACAAGTGACCTCCTCTACTTGGGAGGCTCTGGGTTGTAGCTTCCATTTTTTTTTTCTTTTTTAATTAAAAAGAATCTTTTTAATTAAAACGAAGCCACCTCCATTCACAAGTCCTTGCCGATTTGTTGAATGCTTTTGGATTTTTCTTTGGTTGATGAATGTGTTTTGAGTGTTAAATTGGTGAATGGAGGTGGTGATTTGAGGTTTGATTTGGTTTGGGTTAGGGTTTGAATTATTTGGGAATTTTGTCTTGGTATTTGATCGCCGGAAAAATGAAGCCACCTCTAGTGAGGAAGAGGTCACCAATGGCCTCACCGACATGGAGGTTGCACCTCCTCCAAGATCTGGGAGGAGTCCTTGCCGATGAGGTCACAAGTGACCTCCTCTACTTGGGAGGCTCTGGGTTGTAGCTTCCATTTTTTTTTCTTTTTTAATTAAAAAAAATCTTTTTAATGTTAATTGAATATAGGGGGAATTGCACAAACATCCATCGAGGTTTGATAAAATTGCACAGATATGGTAGTTTTGGCCATATACACACAGACTTCCCATAACATTTGAATATCGTTGCATACATCCCCTACCGTTAGATGGATTTGTTAGTCAATGGTCAAAACTGTAAAAAAGTCTAAAATACCCTTTATTTTAATTTTAAATAAACTAATTAATTAAAAAATTAAGATTGATCAGACGATTTACATAACTATTTGAGGTCCTCATTTTCTAGATTTTGTACTCGCTTTCGAGCATAGTTTTGTATATAATGCATTTTGTGAGCCTTGTGTAGGTTATTTGCCCTAAAGTAAGGTGTTGAGCATAATTGAAGAGTTTCGGAGGTTAAAGGGCTGAAATTGGAAATCTTCATACAGAACATTCAACTTTCGGGGGTCATATGTCCCTCTTCAAATCGAACTGCATTTCATGTAACCCATTTCTAGAAATCCCCATGAATCTACTTTCCAACGCTTTTAACAGATCGTGATTCCGAGTTGTCTAGAGAAAGTTATGGCCGTTTTCGTAACGATACGCGAAGCTGAAAAACTTCACCTGAGAGAGATGCGACCTCAAGGCGAGCCCAACCCAAGGTCGCCCCAAGGTTGCTTTCCTCTCTTGTTTTCAACACTTTTCTTCAACCAAAGAGCATCCAGGTCGCCCCAAGGTCGCCTTTTTACCCAAAAAATGTTTAAATTCAAGAATTTACCTCCTTGTCCGTGACCTAATTCATTCCCCTATATAACCTTTAATATTTTTAGACCAAAACACCAATTACCTATCTAAGAATATTCACCAAATCATTTTCCTACATCACCATTACTAAATCCTACACAATCCACCTAACACTTTGACACCAATCCATGATTACTCTTGTTTTTGGGAGAAGGGAAATTTAAGGAGTTTGGAGGAGAAGAAGAGCAAAGGAATAAGAGAAGATCTACTCTACATAGTTTTCTCTACAACTTTATCTCTTTCATTCTCATTATATAGCCATGTATTCATTTGATCATATATGTTGTATGGCTTACTTTTGTAATATGAACTAAATTTCTAGTACTAGGACTTGATGAAACCTCACCCTTGACTTTATATATTTATCCATTATGTGCAATTGTGATTTGTATGGATGTTTTTGAGTATTTAATGCTTTTAATAGATAGATCTCCTGTTGAATGATTTTTGGTTGTGTGTTATGAACCAACTGGAGACGCACACAACGTGTTTGATAAAATGTCTTCTATGCATGTCTAGTAAGGTAGACCAGCTGAAGCTAATGTATAGGACTTCTTTTAATGGGTCAATGTTCTTAATGAATTCATATGTATATTCCGAGGTAATCGAGAGATAGGCTCGAGTGCGTTTTGGGTGTAATCTCTATTACTCGACCGAGATTAGAGGTTAACAATTGGGTGCATGAGTCTACAAATTACATGAGCATAGATTGGGTATGCAAGTGAGTCTAGAAAGGAATTAGGAGAGGGTGGGATGGAGTCCGGTCTTAGCATCGTTTCCTTTAATATTACACTTGATTTCATTTCTTGTTATTTACTTACCGCAATAGCATAAAACCTTTTGAGTTGTTCAAATTAACTTGCTTGTAGAATTCAATTATGAAAATCATCTTTTATCGATTGTTTGAATAACAATTTAGTTAATCAATTTCGGTAATCAATCACTCAGTCTTCATGGGACTAAACTTTACTTGTACTACACTCCCGGCCTCATACGATTGCGAGTGCCATTTTAGGAGTGGTCAGAGATAAAAAAAAAAAAAAATTTTAGAAAACATGAATATATCTTAAATTTGAAACTTGAAAAAAAAATCATCTTTACAAATAAAAAAAAAAAAAAAGTTTTTTAAACAATTTAATAATAAATAAATTTTAAATTTTAGATTTACAAAAAAAAAAAAAAATTATTTAAGATCAAAGGGGAATTGCACAAACTATTTTTTTTTTTTTTTGAAGATGATTTTTTTTTTCCTAGATTTCAGATTTAAGATACATTCATGTTTTCAAAAGATTTTTTAATATTGTTTTTTATCTTATTTTAAAATTTTTAGTTAATTTAAAATAAAAATATAGGGTATTTTAGACTTTTTACACGTTTGACCATTGACTAACGGATTCATCTAACGATAGGATATGTTTGTGTAACAATTTTCAAATGCTGAGAGAATTTTGTGTGTGTATGACCAAAAATGCCATATCCATGCAATTTTTTAAACCTCAGGGGATGTTTGTGCAATTCCCCCTTGAATATAAATTTAATGCATTTTAATATTTTATTGGGGTAATTACCCTAGTGGCCATCAACTCTTGTCACCACTATCAAAATGGCCATTAGATGGGGAAATGGATGGGAAATGGCCATTTTTGGCAAACATTGTTACACTAATGGCCATTCCATCCAATTCCATCAATTTCCATCCAATTCCATCCAATAAATGGCATTTTGGTAAATATAAGGATGACATTAATTTATTTTAGATGTTTTTTGGAAATCAATTTTTTCTTTTGTTTTTTGAAACAAATAATTATATTTAGTGTGTATATACGTATAGCATATCTCAAACACATATTTATATATATATATATATATATATATATATATATATGTATGTATTTATTTTATGAGAAGATTAAGGCTACAAAATATAAAATTCTAAAAAATATATTTGAGATAAGTTGAAAAGAAATATATATATATATATATATATATTGAGAAGATTAAGGCTATAAAATAAAAAAATTCTAAAAAACATATTTGAGATAAGTTGAAAAGATATATATATTCTTTTTTGAAAAGATTAAGGTTACAAGATCTAAAAATTCTAAAAAATATATTTGAGATAAATTGAAAAGAAATATATATGTATATATATATATATATATATATGGTTGAGATATGCTATATGTATATGTACACCCTAAATATAATTATTTGTTTCAAAAAACAAAAGAAAAAATTGATTTCCAAAAAATATCTAAAATAAATTAATGTCATCCTTATATTTACCAAAATGCCATTTATTTGATGGAATTGGATGGAAATGAATGGAATTGGATGGAATGGCCATTTTCCATCTATTTTCCCATCTAATGGCCATTTTGATAGTGGTGGCAAGAGTTGATAGCCACTAGGGTAATTACCCCTATTTTATTTTACATATAAGTGAAATTTAATGTCAACTGGCTAATAGCTGGGGAGTTAGAATCTTAGTTAGCTTTTCAAATTGTTGATTTAAAGTGTCCAAAGTCAAATTTCACGTAGATCGGGTGATTCGGGTGTAATTTCTTCGATATATAAATAGTAGAGCTATTAAAATGTAGGGTTAATAGCATCAATGTCCCTGAATTATATGTGAAGTAGCGATGTGCTCCATAAATCTTTTCTCCTTGCATTAAACCTCCTGTATTATCGTTTATTGGTAAAATCCGACTATAGACGCCCCCTCTCAGGGAGGGAATAAACCCAATTGTTTGCCGATAAACAATAGTTCAGGAGGTTTAATGTCAGGAAAAAAAGCTTATAGGACATCGTTATTTCGCGTATAATTCAGAGGTCATTGATGCTATTAACCCTAAAATGTAACCATGAAGGGTCCTAATTTCTTTAGAACCTGCATGTATAATGATAATAATAATAATAATATAATTGAGAACCTCGTGATCATGATTATAAATTCTATAGAATTTATTTTACGCGGCAACGAAAGCACTTGGTAAGTTACCCAACATACAAATTATGTTTTCCAACAAAAAGATCAAATTTTATTTTTCGTGTTTTGACTTTTGACCAAGAAGTGAGAATTCTCGTTTACTTACTTTTATGGATTATTCACTTTTATGGATTATTCTCATTGTCTCAGTTAAAACTTAAAAGGAATCTTGCGCTGTTAAGTGTACATATATAGGAAATAACTAAAATTTTAATCTATTTAAATAAATTAAATATGGTCATATTCTTTTAAATTTATTTTTCATAGCTATCAAATTATATGTAAAGGTTTTTTTTTTTTTTTTTTTCTTTTTCATTTTTAAACATGTAATTATGATTTTAAGTGATGTTCTTCCATCATCAACTCTCCTTCAAAAGAAAAACATTAAATTTGTCTTTAAAAAGGGGTTAATATAAAAAACCTCTCCTCACATTTGAATTATTATTAGATGTATAGTTACAAATGCTTTTATTTTAAAAACCTTCCATATGGACTAATACCATTAGCATTCCATTTATATTGATAGAGTTTGACTGTTAAAACGTTTAAAATATCATATTTAAACTTCAATTGTATGAATTGACCATTATACCCTCGTACTTTTACCAAATAAATTAATAAAATGGTACAAAATGTGGGAATGTTAACTTGCAAATGAAAAGTTATTTTGTGGACAATTTTATCCCTAAAAATAACAAAATTACAAATGAACCAAAAGCATTGAAAATAAACCATAATATTTATTTATTGATGTATTTATTTATTTGTCTTTTTTTTTTTTATAAGTCCAAGCAAATACTCATTTTTAATGCTTTTGGTTCATTTATAATTTTGTTATTTTTAGGGGTAAAATTGTCCACAAAATAACTTAATTGCAATGCTTATGTGTTATGAGATTATGTGAGGTCAGAAAAAAGATTAGATCAATAGAGGATCCAAATTCAAAAAAATGATAATGTTGTATATTACAACACATCAAAATTAAAACCCAACTCAAATATAGTATAAAAACTTAAAGTGAAGTGCTTTTACTAAACTCTCATTAATTGGTAAGATTAAGAACATAAAAAAGGATTAGCATGTCCATTTGTAGCTTAAATATTCAGCAAACTCTATCGATCATGGATTTAAAGTATGTGATTAGTTGTTAATAAAGTGATTGTGAAAACCAATCATATATTCATTGCAATATTTATGTGTTATGAGATTATGTGAGTTTAGGAGAAATATCAGATCAGCAGATAATCTAAATTAAATAATAATAATAATGTTGTATATTATAACTCATAACATTTCAAATCAAACTCAAATATAGTATAAAAACTTTAAGTGAAGTGCTTTTACTGAACTCTCATTAATCGGTAAGATTAAGAACAGAAAAAGAGGATTGGCATGTCCATTTGTAGCTTAAATATTCAGCAAACTCTACCAATCATGGATTGGATTCAAATGAAAAAATACTTTTGTTGTTCCAAAATGGGACCCGGTTTAGATATTAGGATAAAACAGTGGAAACGCGTATGATAGCGGCACTGGACACGCCACACGCTACACTCATAGCCATCATAATGTGAAAGTGGGAGTGGGGCCTATCACTCACTGCTTGTGTGGGTCAGTCAAAAATCATTAAATAAGAACAAAATTGAAAATTTGATCATGAAAAGCACTAAAACGAGAAGCACGTGGTGTTTGATGATGCTTCAGTGCTTCAACACAGTGTTTGACTTTTGGTCTCTACGACTGCTTTTTGAAAGCTTGTTTTTGTTTTGTTTTGTTTTTACTTTTTACAGCTGTTATTCCTCGTACACCCCTAAAATCAAAATCATAATCATAATCATCTTGTTTATGTTGTAAATAAATAAATAATAAATAAAATGAGAGAGATAAGAGCTAGCTAGTATCAGATAAACAGAGAAGATGAAGAAATAAATGAGACATGAGAGATGAGAGCAAAAACTAAGGGGCCGTTTGGTAACGTTTTCGTTTTTCAGTTTTTGTTTTCTTGTAATCTGAAGTTTTTGAAAAACTGATTTTTGGATTTTTTGAAATCGAAAACGCGTTTGGTAGCAATGGTTGAAAACGATGTTCGGATAATCAAAACATAAAAAACGTGTTTAGTATAATATTTTTAAAATCATTTTTAAAAGATTAATATTATAAATAATGAAAAAGTGATATTAAAATAATTAAACATTAAAACTAAAAAAAATTAAAATTAAATAATAAATAAATTTAATTTTCATCATCAAACCTATCGAAATCATCATCATCATCTTTTTGATATAGATCCATGAAGATCCAAAAGATGGATTTGGTTTGAGTAAATTTTATTGCTAAAAAAAAGCTTTCAAGAATACTGAAAACAACAAATTGTTGTTCTCAAAGTTCTCATTTTTTTGTTCATTGAAACTGAAAACTGTTCTCAATGTTTTATAAAACAGTTTTTTGAAAACATCCTACCAAACGGGTTTTTCCTGTTTTTGTGACTCAAAAAACAAAAAACAGTTTCTGAAAACGTTAACAAACGCGCCCTAAACCACTTGCAACACTATTGCATCCATATCTTAATTGTGAAGTCAAGTGGGAGAGCGATGGAAATCCATCCAATTACAATACTCCCCTTTGGATTGACACCACTTGTATTTTTATTTGTTAGGAAAAACCCAATGAGACAAAACCTAGGCAAAATATATACAATGATCCTCTGGATCTTATGGTGTTAAAGAAACTTCAGGTTCTCATCAGTTTTCAATACCGTGCCAACTTAAATATCATAATTCCATAAACTTTAAGTTCTGGTTAATCGGTATAGCCGATCTCATATATTGTGTATAAATAAATAAATACAAATATTGAAAAAACATAATAAATAAATACGAATATTGAAAAAACATAATAAATAAATTCAGAACTATATATAGGTTTTGTCGACTCAGCCGTAGCCAATCTCTGTCGACATAGCCGCAACCAGTTTTATATACTGCATAATTAAATGTAAATATTGAAAAAGCATAATAAATAAATCCATGGGTATAAGCTCACCTAATACGTTGCATATAAATAAATACGAATATTTAAAGGACATAATAAAATAGGGGCATAAGCTCACATGATATATTGCATATAAATAAATGTAAATATTTAAGAAGATCCCTGGAGATCCCTTTTACTTACATATATAAATATTGAGCTGTAAGTAAATCATTCACCTGGAGATAATTTGTACTTACATACGATCGTGCTGATAACATATCATAAATAAATAAATAATAAATAAAATGAGAGAGATGAGAGCTAGTATTAGATAAAGAGAGATGATGAAGAAATAAATGAGAGAGAGAGACAGAGAGATATTAACTCTTTGTATGTATTAATGTATATTGAACTTCAGCTCTATAAAATTACAAATGGAGAGACCAATATATAGGCAAACACTAAACCACTTGCATCACTATTGTATGCATCAATATCTTAATTGTGAAGTCAAGTGGATGAAGCCAAGTGGGTGAGAACAACTGGGAGAGGCGGTGGAAATCCACCCAATTACAACTGTTTTAACGTTAGGGGAAAATATGTAAGCAAAATTGTTATTTTGGATTATAAATATGAACACAATATAAATTGTATGAAATAAAATATAAAAAATTGAACAACGTAAAATTCTGATTCAAAAAGAATCCAAAATGGAGATCCGTATTTCATAGAGTGTACTTAAGACTAATTCTCTTCTGTGATTACAAATTTATAAAGACTGTTTGTCATAAACAGAATTTTTTTTTTTTCCAAAAAAAACTTATTATATGTTTCAAGTGTTTGCATTGATATACTATATAGAATTGCGATTCTAAGATGATTTATCATGTATTCGATAGATTATATATATAGTTTCGTTCTCATGCAAACGTCATGATATAACTTCATAAGGATATTGAATGTGAGCCACTAGTTTTGACAAATTCATACACACTTGAGTCAAAGCATGTAAAACTAGTGGCTCACATTCAATACCCTCATAAAGTTATATCAGAACGTCCTCATTTAAAAATTTATATATATAGTTTTTCTATTATCAGTTCGAACTATAGTTTTTCTATAAGTGTATATTTATTAAGTTAAGTAAAATGTTAGGAAATTGACTAATGAGTTAATGACTAATGAGTTAATATTTGTATTGTAAGAAATTGATCATAATCATCCTCAATTTCTGGACGGTCTTAACATGGAGGACGATTATTTTGACCTTTTTGGACTGACAGAAATGGTAGTGGGACCTTCTGGTTCTAGTGTAACACCGACATCACGTCCTCCCAAACCTAAAAAGCACACATCAAACGTATGACAGTATTTTGACGTAGTACAGAAGACTATGCCAAACGATCAAGTCATGGACAGAGCTCAATGTAAGTTTTGTCCTAAGCACTATGTCACTCCTAGGGAGGACCGGTCATTTGCGAAGGCATATGGAGAAATGCATGCCTGCACAAGGATAGGTAGACACTACAACCCAAACACTACAACCCAGACACAACTACAACGGCACCCAGACGGGTCCGTTACAACATGGCGTTACGAAGTCGCCCATGCTAGAGAGTGTATGGCACGTTACATTGCATGTACTAATCAATTGATTAATTTCGGTGATAATGTTTTTTATGAAGAATTTATTCAAAGTGCATACAACCCCCAATTTAAATGTGTTTCTAGAAACACTACTATGAACGATTTGTTAACATGTTTTCAAATCCAACGAGATGAGTTGAAGGCTGAATTACAGTATCTAACTGTCTCTATTGCATTAACTTCCGATATTTGGAACACATGTTCCAAACATGACTATTTAACTGTCATATGAGACTATTTAGACTCTGATTGGAGGTTACAAAAAAATATTTTTAATGTCATTCTTTCTGTTTTAGAAACTTTTGAAATAACTCATCGCATCCTTTCTATCACATTAGATAATGTATCTGCAAATTCTAGCTCTATTGCATTATTTTTGAAAAAAAAATCCCGCAATATGGGGGTTATTTCTTCCATCAATGGTGTGCATGTCATATCATCAATTTAGTTGTACACTCTGGTATGAAGGTAGTAAGCGATTGTATAGATCGCATCAAAAATGCTCTTTCTTGGCTCGGCAGTTCTAATCCAAGATTGAAAGAATTTGGTAGATATTGTAAAACTTACGGTCTACAACCCCGAAGATTCCAAATAGATATGCCGGTAAAATGGAACTCTACTTACTTAATACTGCAAAATTGTTTGGATTATGATACAACTATTTTAGGTTTTTATAACATGAAAATGTCCGAAATTGGTCATCCACTACTGACCATAGACGATTGGTATGTGGCAAAGATTTTTGTTGAATTTTTAAAAGTTTTTTACGATTCCATTGTAACTCTTTCTGGGGTCTATTACCCCACATCTTCCCAGGCAATCCATTATATTGTGGAAATGTCTGAACTGTTAAACAATTATAGGGCAAATAATATCTTAGGCACTTCAGTTGTTGCCATGGAGATCAAGTTTTAAAATACTAGTCTACAATTCCTTTCCTTTATGCTTTAGGTGTTATAGTAGATCCTAGGATTAAATTATATGGTTTAGAAACATTGCTAGAGTATATATGTAATAATTTGAGCGTAGATTATTTTGCACAGGTTACTGACATTCGAACCAAGTTGTTCGAAGTTTTTAGTATTTATGAGTGTAGGTATGACGGCATTGACACGCAACCATTAGTAGAACCAAACATACTTCCGAATCAAACAAGTTGAAACATTCTAAAACGCCGAAAAAAAGTAGGCTCATCAAGTTTTTCTTCTTCACGAGCTGGTGCAACTTCCAATGCCGAACTGAAAAGCTTCCTTGAAGCTCAATTCGATGGATTTGAAAACAAGGAGGGATTGATCTGTTGTTATGGTGGAGGACCTACAGCTATAGATATCTGGTCCTGTCATACCTAACACGTGACGTACTGGTTATCCCTGTCTCCACTGTTTCCTCAGAACAGGTATTCAGCACGAGTGGAAAAATTGTTGAAGAAAGAAGAAGTTCTTTGTTTCCAGAGATGGTGGAGGTATTGGCATGCATTTGGGATTGGGAGTGTGCTTGAAAGAGGATGCAAAATGAAATGGTAGACGAACAACTTATTCAAAATTTCTGTAATTTATATGTCGATGAGAGTTCCGACAGTAACCAGATCTAGGACTTCTAGGTTATACATGTACATTAACTTGTAAGTTGTAATACGATTGCACTCCTTTTTCCCTTACCAAGTTTTTATCCCACTGGATTTTTCTTAGTAAGGTTTTTAATGAGGGAATCATGTAAATTTGTAATACTGAGACTCCGAAATAAATAAATAATTCTTCATTTTATATTTTCATAATTTCATCTATTTTTTTTATTTTCTTTAATCTTTTAGCTGTATTTATTCTTTGAATTATTTTATTAAATAAAATAATAAATCTATCTATTTCTACATTTTTTTATTAGACTAAAACAATAAATAAGATAGACAAATTACAATTAAAAATACATAAGTTAAATTGTTAAAACAATATTATAAGTTAGTACAATTGAATTAAAACATTTAAATTATAAATTTAAAAAAAAAAAAAAACATTATAGGCCTGCGTGCTAGCACGGCACATCAAGCCCGTGCCTTCAGCATGTGCGAGGCCCCCATTTTTTTAAATGGGCCGGGCCTAGCACGGCACGATAGGCCGAGCCCTTTTACAAAAAACGTGCCTCAATGGCCCGACATAAATGGGTCATGCTGACCCACATTTATAGCACTAATCCCGACGATGAATCCGTTTGTGGTTCCGATTTCGATTCCTATGAACCATATGGAGAAACCGGAGAAAGTCAGTGGTCTGAATTTCAAGAGGTGGCAACAAAAGATGTTGTTCTACCTGACTACATTGAATCTTGTGAGATTCTTAACTGAGGAGGCTCTAAAGGCCAACAGTGGTGACGAGCTGGATGAGCAACTCTGGAATGCTATTGATGATTGGAAGCATTCTGACTTCCTATGCCACAACTACATTATGAAAGAGTTGTTAGATTCATTATATAGTGTATATAGTGCGAAGAAAACAGCCAAGGAGTTGTGGTAGTCACTAAACCGAAAATATACGACTTGATGCCGAGTCCAAGAAATTTGTGGCAGGCCGGTTTCTAGATTATAAAATGGTGGACTCTAAAACAGTAATCAATCAAGTGCAAGAAATCCAAGTGATTTTGCATAAGATTCATGCTGAAGGGATTACTTTGAGTGAAACCTTCCAAGTAACTGCTATCATTGAAAAGCTATCTCTTGCTTGGTATGAGTTCAAAAACTACCTTAAGCATAAGCGAAAAGAGATGAATATTGAAGAACTCGTTGTCAGGCTTCAAATCAAAGAAGACAATAGGATGTTTGAGAAGATATGGGATTAGCTTATGTAATATTGGGAATAAAAATCTCAAGAACATCGAATGGGGTTATTCTAACTCAATCACACTATGTTGACATGATTATTGAGAAATTCAACAAGAATGATTCTTAGGTGTCAGAACACCGGTAGATAAAAACCTATTCTTGTCTCACTCTCTCAACTGGAATATTCTAGAGTGATAATAAGTCTGATGTAGTTAACGAGTTGTAAAAGATCAAACATAGCTGACATAGTTAGCAAACTGGGTAGATACACGAGTAATCCAAGTTCCTATCATTGGAAAGGAATAGTAAGAGTATTAAAGTACTTACGATTCACTCGTAATTATTGGATACATTATACCAGATATCCTACTTTCCTAGAAGGATACAGTGATGCAAAATGGTATCTAATATGAAAGATTCGAGGTCTACTAGTGGGTATATGTTCACACTAAGAGGTGTAGTTGTATTATGAAAATCCGCCAAACAAACATGTATAGCTAGATCCTCAATGGAATATGAATTCATTACTTTAGATAAATGTGGTGATGAGGCTGAATGGCTATGCTAATTCTTAAAGGATATTCTAAGGTGGCCAAAACCTGTGCCAGCAATTTGCATACACTGTGATAGTCAATCTGCAATAGGAAGAGCATAGAGCAACATGTATAATGGTAAGTTTAGACATATACGTCGAAGATATAATACCATTAGACAACTACTCTCCACTAGGGTTATCTTTGTTGACTACGTTAAGTCAAAGGATAACATTGCGAACCCGCTAACCAAATGGTTAAACAAAGAGTTAGTTGAGAAATCATCAAGGGGAATGAGACTAAAGGTCTAAAGCCCATGAAATAGTAATTCGATATAATAAAAACCCAACCTCGTTGACTAGAGATCCCAAGATCTAGGTTTTAAGGGACAACTTAATTGTAAGACTTAGTTGGATCACCGTGGGGGTTACCCTCATGTCCATTCCTATGATGAAACTATGATGCATGGAGAGAAAAATGTTAAGCTATGCTTTTAATGATTCTTATACGTCAAAAATCTGAGCAGAGTAATGCGGATTACTCTCAATTAAGAAATCAACTATATGAAATAGAATGGGGGCCGCTTCTAAAGAGAATGTGTGGGACTAAATTCTTTAGTAACTTTCATAGAACCAGAATATGTTCATGGCCAAAACAAACATAACAATGAGAATTGAATTAGGTCATGAAAGATTCCTGTGTGAGGTATGTCATCATTTACACAAACGGTAGAACAGTTCAAAGACATCATGTCTGCTGATCAGTTAGTAAAATAAACATATTTTTACAATGGAAGGTTCAAAAGTTAACACCTACCTATCATATACAGGTTTCGACCGTTGAACTTTATCACCAGATTGGAAAAAAAATCAATGAATCAGCAAAACCGTGCTGAGTCACGAGTGCACACCCGTAGTTCGAACCGTTGCAACATTCCCGCACACAAGTCGTTGAACCCGCGATCCATGAGAGAGCCTCTATGCTACACATGCTTGTAAGCTACTATACAATTGATTGTGTGTGTGTGTGTGTGTGTGTGTGTGTGTGTGTATACACACACTTGACTAAGCATTTGTTTCCCACCAATGTAAGACTCCTTATTTTTCCAACTCATCGGGTGCACTTTGAGCATCAATTTCTCATTCACCCGAACACCATTTTTCTAACAAAATATACTAACCTCTCCTAAAGATGGGTTTAAATGCCCATAGAGAATAAATATGCATTTGTCTACGTAGATCTCCACTGCTCTTAAAATTGAACTAAAAAAAGAGATCAAATTGTCTATTATTATCGAAATTGAAAAATGAAGAGAATATTTTTATAAAAATAATTAAAATTAATTAATTAAAAAAAATCATTTCAATGAGATTTAAATTAAAAAAAGAATTTTAAAATGAAAAAAATAAAATAAAAAACTATTTTAAAATTTTAAATTATCTTCATTTATAATTTTTTTTTTTTACTATTTTTAAAGTAAATAAATTTTTTTAATTTTTTAAAATCATCTTCATTTTTAAATTAATTTTTTTTGCTATTTTTTAAATTTAAATTTTGAATAATGTTTTTTTTTTCCTTCTAAATTTTAAATTATTTGTACTAGCTTTTACTATTTTTTTTATATATAAAAATAATCTTCATTTTAAAATTGTAATAAGTAAGGCCAATTTGGTATTTTTATTAATTCAATTTTAAGAACATGAGAAGTCTAAATAGATAAATGCATATTTGCTCTCTCTATATGCATTTATGCTAATTTAAGGGGAATTAGTGTATTTACCCCTTTTAACTTTAACATGTATTTATAGGGTTTATTGCACTAACTTACCCATAGTTTATTAAATATAACAAGATTTCAAAAAGATGTCATAAATTAACTTAAACATCCATTGCCATTAAGTCAATCAATTAACTTTAACGATTGACTAGCCTTGACTTATGGAAAGCTAAAATTGTAGACGCTCGAATCTACAATTGAATTTGTAACGATTGGTACTAACAACTTGCAAAAAGAAAGTAAAGAAGTAATAGTAGAGCTAGGGTGACTAGGGTGGTGTTAGTCGGGGTCTATCCAACGCTCAAGTCAAATTTTGTAATAAGAAGTGAATAGAGCAACCAAAACTGTAAAAAAGCAATTAAATCAAACCAGATTGTAGCTATTGTTGTCATGTCGAGTGGAAGGATAGAACTCAACTGGATATTCTATTCGACTCGACTGGCACAAGTATGTTAGATAAAAGTATCCTTTAGCAAGGAGTATCAAAGCTCTCGACTCTCGCGTGAGTAAACTGAATAAAAGCCAACCCCCTCCTTGAATGAGGGGTCTGGTATTTATAGGCACAAAGGTGAGATAGCCAGACGTGGCTATCCTGTAGCGAGATCTTTGGGAATATCTTGCAATCCTCGGAGATCAGATCTCTAAAATTTGAGTATCTCCTATCTCAGTCTATTGGCTAGCTAACTGATCAACTTCGTACTAGACCAAGTCAAACTGTATCTTGATCCTCGTTACGGGCCTCGGTGGGCCATTTCAACCTATGGGTTCGAATTGTAAATGAATTAGGCCTTAAGCCTAAATTTAGGGATTAAAACATCTATGTCGACGAATATATCGATACTACGATCAATATTAACAGATATTGACGTAAAATTTATGAAAAGTATGAAAATTTGACTAAAAATATTAACTTTCTTAACCAAACTTGCAAAGACGTTAAAATGATCAATAATCAAACGAAAAAAAAAAAAAACACATTTTATTCAAAGATATATAATATCTAACAACTATATGATAAAAATATGAATATAATACACGAGTAGTATAAAATTGAAAAATCTTCCATTAAAATTACATTCTCTAATATTTTTCATTATCCATGATATAGAAATTTAATATCAAAAGGAAGATCTAGGTGGTTCAAATATAGTATGACTATCTTCTTGATCCATATAATATTGATACCATGTCATAGAATTTGAATGGTTTCTATATAATCATGAACATTCTACACGTAGAGCCATAGAGCTATGTGAGAAGAAACTTTCGAAATGAAAATGAAAATTCTTGAACATATATCCATCATTATGGATATTTTAATCATTGGTTTCCATTTACCACCATGACTAAGCATTGTACCAATAGCTTAAAAATTATATTTTATGTCCTTTTCGTACTCAATTTTCATATCATAGAAATATATTACATCAATTTAAAAATTGAAACAAAAATATTGTAGTTAAAATATTAGGAAATATCATCAATTTTTCATTTCACATTGACGGATATATCCGCGATATTATGTAAAAATACACTATAAAGATGGATATTTTACGAATATATCACATATATTTACGGATATTTTATGGAAAAGGTATTATACCCCATATCTATAGCTGTACCCTTCAATTATGGAAACATCATTGAAGGGTATTATGGATATTTTAAACTTAGGGACAAAGAAATTCAGAGTATCTATTGCATTAATTACACCTCTATTTAGAGGTGGATTCGATCGAAAACCGTATTAAACAGCCATATATATTTTTTATACTTTTGAAAACTAGAATCGGTTTGAACCATATTAAACCTTAAAGCTGAACTAAACCAAATCGAACCAAACACCTTTATCTCTATTTGGTTCAGTTCAGTTTTAAACCTATTGGGCCTTGAGGGTTTTTTATTTTTATTTTTATTTTATTATTATTATTATTTTTTTTTAATGTTTTTTTTTTTTTTTTTTTTTTCATTTTTTTGGGCCTTTTGTCAAGATTCTTCCTTTTAGGCTTTTGGACATCTGATTATGGGCTGTTTGATTAGCAATCCATTACATTGAAAACATATCTAAATTACATAACATTCCAAACATCACTAAATTACCAAGGTTTTGAAAGGTTAAATCGAGCATCGAGGCATTTTACCTTGCCTCTCGAGGCTTATGCCTCGAGAGGAAATGAGGCGTAAGCCTGTATTAAATAATAATACAAAATTAAAAAAAAATCAATAAAAAAATTTAGAAATTCATAAAGGTCAATGATTCAATAACATCAACATTAAATAGAAGCACACATCATGATGTAATTCATAATAGAGAAAAATAATATCAAAACAACTAAAAACCATGAATCCTCTTAACCACCGTTACTGGAAATTTAGAATAAGTTTTTGAGTTCAAAATCTATAACTCCAACATCAAATAAAAGCACACATCATGACGTAATTCATAATAGAGAAAAATAATAACAAAACAACTAAAAACCATGAATCCTCTTAACCGTTACTAGAAATTTAGAACAAGTTTTCGAGTTCAAAATCTATAACTCTATCTAATCATCATTCTCATCAAGGCTATTGAGATTGAAATCATTTGAAAGATGATAATATTCAAAATTATTAGGTCCGATGATCCTATTCAAAATTATTAAGTCTATCTCTAATCAACATATCAAACCCAATCTTATTGTCTTCGTCTCTAAAGTCATCTTCACCTTCATCAATCAATTGTAAACTGACTACATAAAGAGAATTATGCTATGCCCCCTTTGTTGAAGAAGAAGAGAAACCAGCTATTTCCCTTGTGAGTTTCTTTGTTTGAATATTATCAGGTAATAATTGTAAAATTATTAGGTTTCTTTTGTTGTTTTATTTGCGTTTTAATGACGTCTTATATACTTTTTTACTAACTAAACCTAAAACTAAAACCCAAAACTGCAGCCCAAACCTTTTTAAAAATAAAAGGCCCAAACATCGACATGATAGTTAAATATATATATATATATATATATTTTTTTTTTAAGGCTTAAGCCTCGCAAGCCTCGAGATGTACACCTCATAGAGCTAAGGCTTAAGCCTCCAGCAACCCATCAAGGTTTAAGCCTCGAGGCTTTCTTTGAGCCCCTCGTTGCCTCGAGGCGTAAACCTCAAAACGACTTTAAAAACCATATAAATTACCATTATCATAATCAACTAATTCGACACACTTAAAAGATATCTAAATTACTGGTTACACAATCAAATTAATTAACACAATTGCCCAGGAGATGTATTCATCTACTGCAACTTAGGGAGGAGATCGGATGTTAAAAGCATGTTGAGGAGTGTGCATCAGAGTCTCGGTGCTATATACTGAGAATGTATTCGATTAGGTCAAATGATCATGTGGGATCATGATTGTGCTCAACATGATAACAAAAGAGTATACACTCAGTTGAATTGAACATTTGTGCATCAAACCAGATCAAATGTTCATCATAGTTTAATTATGCAGACATGGCAAAGACAACAATGGATGCCTGCAATTGACAAATACAGGGAACATAGTATTTTAGGTCCCAATGTGTTGACTATTAGCTAGAGATAGATAGGTAAAACTATATTCTAAAACAAAATACAAGAAAATAAAAATAAAAAATTATTCAAAGCAAAAGGAGGCCTCAGAGATCTTGGTGGATAAAGAATCATCATATGGAATTTCCATGATCAAGAGTAGCAAATATTTTCTAACATCACTGGCCACCAGCAAAACACAAATCAAAACTTTAAAATTATAAAAACAAATCTAAAAGGGCATGAATACAACTAGTGTCAGTCAAGGGGTTTTTAATCTCACGGAAAAATCAATGGGAATCCGTCTGATTTCTTTCATCATTCACTTTCTTTCATGCCCGAAAACCAATAAAAAAAAAAATTCAAAATTTGAAAGCAAAAAATAAGATTTTGAAGATAGAAATAGATGTGTGTCTACCTTGTCACCGCAGAATCCTGTCAAGAGAATAAAACGGAGCTAAAGGTAGAGTATACATACACGAGTTGAAGTATGTATACATTCTTCAATCTGGCCTAATGATAGATTCTTTGATTTACTTCCCGAGATTTGTTTCTCGGTTTTACATCAAACAATTGCAATATTAGGCGAAATCTAAAACAGAGATCGATTGAAGATTTTGAAAGAAGAAACAGTAGAATAGATGGACAGAGAGGGAGGCAAATATGTTTGCAATGAAGAAGAAGAAGTATGCTTAGGGCTTATATAGAGGAAGAGTACACAGAAACCCTAATAAATTATTAGGGTCTGCTGAGAAAAAAGCGTAAGAAAAAAATGCTAGGGTTTTTTTTATTTATGGGTCGGGTCTGAAAATTTGGATAAAAGCGGGTCTTGACTTTTGATTGATATGGTCCGGATGTATACCCGGACTGTCTCATACGGGTAAGGATCGTGTCTATTGGACCCGACCCATTTTGCCATCCTATTTCTAATCTATCTTTTTAAAGTATTTTCAAAATTACCATTGGAAATTTACACTTTAGTCCTATCTATTTGTAAATTATGGTTTAGTCCATTTATTTTCTATTTACTACATTTTATTTTTATTGTTGACTTTTAATTTCAGTTTCACCCCTTTTGAAAAAAATAAACCCTGAAATTCGAAACGTTTTCCCATTAGTCCAAAGAACGGAAGAACATAAAACTACCTTCAATGAATTGCACCAACAAGTTGGGTTTCATAATAACATCAATCACATAGAAAGAAATAAACTACAGCTTTTTTTTTTTTTGAAACTAAATAAACTACAACTAAGTCCACTAAACCAAGTCTAAAAAAAAAAACTAGTGAGGGTGTATTCAACTCAGAGTTTGTTGGATTTGATTGTATTCTATTGGACTTTAGAAATCTGGGTGTATTCAACTAGGATTTCATTGGATTTGTTTGAAATCCAACGAAGTCTAGGGGTATTCAATCCATATTTCGTTGGATTTCAAACAAATCCAACGAAATCTAGGTGTATTCAACTCAGATTTTGAAGGATTTCAAACAAATCCAATGAAATCCGGGTGCATTCAAAATCCCATGGATTTGGATGAATTTGTTTAAGTGATGGATTTGGTTAGATTTGGATGGATTTGGAAAGGAAAACTATATATAGAGAGGTAATTCACAAATCTTGCCATTTATGCAAGGATTTGGATGGATTTCCTATGAATCCAATTTTAGTCCACTCTGCTCAAGAACACCACCATTATCTGACTCTCTCCCATCATTCTCTCAGCACCGCCTCTCTCTCATGACCGTCTCTCTCCGTTGCCTTTTACCCTCTTATGTTTGATTAGATATTTTAGGGTTCGATTTTGATGTGAATTGGGTCGGTTTTGTAGTTCAATTTCGATTTGTGTTGTGTTTAGTTGATGAGAAAGTGCAGAAAATTGGGGCTTTTGTGGTTTGTATTGTGTTTGGTTAATGAGAATATTCGAGAGAAAGAAGGAAAGCTAGAAATATCTCTAACAATTAAGGGACATGAAGAGAAGAAACAATCATACCTTTTGAGGGCAAATCAGTGTTCTAGTAAACGCTAGGCGCTAGTCGGGTGGTGGACCAGCGCCTAGCGCCTAGGCGGATTTCTAGGCGGTCGGTTTTTTTTTTTGTTTTTTTTGTTTTTCCTACCTATAAAACCAATAATAAAACTCATATTATGACAAAATTCAAACAAAATCATCAACATAATTCCCCTTTTGTTTGTATGTCTTGTACCTATTTAATATAGTTTTACTTTTTATTGTATATTTTAGATTTTTACATTGTAAGAGGGTAAGATTTATTATTTTACAAATCTACATTTTAAAAGTCAAAGACTTTTTCTTCTCTCTCTCTTTTTTTCACGCATTCTTCTTCTCTCTCTCTTTCTTTCATCTCTCTCTCATGCATTCTTCTTCTCTCTCTCTCTCTTCAACCATTTCTCTCATTTCAAGCTTTCTCTCTCCTCCATTAAAACTTATTTTTGAGTTATTTTTCATTAAATCTTGGTGGGTTTTGTTTATTGACAGCACTCGAATCTAATTTGTGGGTTGATTTTGCTCATATTTTCTCCATTGATCCAGTTTAGCTGCTATTTCTCTCCTCTGTTTTTTATGCTTTGGTTTTTGAAAAATATGAAATTGATGTTAAAGTTTGACGAAGAGTGAAGGCAAGTTCAGCTTCTTGATTGGATCTGATTCTCCACATGATTCTTCAGGCCTTATACTGCCATATTTCTTCTCCTATCTTAATTTTTTTTTTTCTTTCAAAGTCTTCTCTTTTAGAGAAGCAAATCCACCGTCCCAAAATCAGGTTAAAAAAAAATCGGTCTAGGCGGAGTCAACGGCTTTAACTCCACCCAGACCCGATTAATCAGCCTAAACCGAACAAGTCGATCGAATTTTTTCCCCAAAAAATGTTGACCGTTGACCGTTGACCATTGACTTTTTCGTTGACCGATTTTGACCTAATCGGGACGGCCGACTGCCGCATAGCGTCTAGGCGGCCGCCCAGACCGTTTTTTTCGAACACTGGGGCAAATCAAAGAGAGAAGAAGAAGATTTGGGGTTTTACTTTAGGGATTTTGGTTTTTGACGAAGAAGAAGTTATGGATTTGGATTTGAAAATTTTGAGTTTTTTTGGACAAGTTGTGGTCAAAAGAGAAAGCAAGGGAAATCCAAAATGGGTCATCAGCAGACTTGGGCCAAATGGGAAATCCAAATCCATTTAAAGCCAAATCCATCCATTTAAACTTTATTTTTTATTTATTTAAGACAAATCCATCCAAATCCATCCAATTCTACATAACGAATTCCAACGAAATCCAACAAACTCTTTACACAATTCTTACAAAATCTAATGAAATCTATGGGATTTGTGAATTCCATCGAAATCCATCACTTAAAACAAATCCATCAAACTCCAATGAAATCTGGATTGAATACACCCCCCTTAATAAATTAGTGCTTCAAAGAGAAAAACCCTCAAAAAGCTAATCTTTTTACCATTTAAAACCCTTAAAACAAAATAATCTCTACCCAACTAAGCCAAACTGTATTGCAATAAATTTAGCTCAATTGAACTACCAAAAAGAAGCAAAAAGATTATATATTTCATTTCTTTATATTCCTCACATTAAAAAAAAAAAAAAAAAAAAATACACTATGTTTGGTTTGATGGAATGTAAGAGAAATAGAATATGAGAGAAAGGAAAGGAAAGAAAATTGGTGGATTTCTTATCTTATGTTTGGAGTGTTAAATGAGAAAGAAAGGAAAGGATAATGATGGAAATTGAGGGAATAGTTTCTTCTTATTTCATCCAATTTGATTTCTCTCCAAAATTGGACGGAAAAGGAGGGACAAAAATTAAAAGTTAAGGATTTTTTTTTTCAATATCCAAAAACTAACTCTATTAATACTACATTTGATTCCTTTCCTTTCATTTCTATGCATAATCATCCAAACAACAATCTTTAAAAATACTATCCTTTCATTTCCTTTCCTTTCCTCCTTAACTTATCATTTTCTTTCCATCATTTTCCATCAACCCAAACATAGTGTTAAAGTTTAGCTTACTTTAGTTCTCAAAAGGGGTCACACTACGGTACGAATAAGAAAATGGTTCGCATCATATGAACACCACTTTTTAAAAAATTTCAACCGGAGTAATAGCTAATATTGCAACTAATCGGTAATATCGATTTATTTCTCAATCCAGAACTCACACTCTTTTTCATTCTCAACCTATCATTCTCTCTCTACTCCCTTACTCTACGTCTTTTCTCCATCTCTCACATTGACCCTAATTTTCACTCCAAATTTCAATTTCTTTCAATTTATGGGAGTGGGCCTCAAAAGGGCTTCAAGGGAAAAGGGAAGGGATGAAGTCATAGACTAGGTTTGGAAGGTTATTTTTTTAGAAACTTGATCAGACTTCCAAATATCGACAAAAAAAAAAGGGATTTGGTTCAATGACTTTCTTGAAACTTAATCAGACTTCTAAAGATCGACCAAAAAGGGGACTTGGTTCAAATGTTTTCTTGAAACTTGACCAGACTTCCAGAGATTAACCAAAAAGGGATTTGGTTCAGAGCTATAGGGATTTCAAACCTGGTTAAAAGAAAAATATTGTTCAATTAGGGTTTTTGTTGTATAATTTTATTATTTATTGTTTTTTTTATTTTTTTGTTCAGATAAATGTAATATTGTTTGTAATGGATTTTGTTCGATGCTTTGCGTGGAAGGCAATAGTAAGTTAGTAATCACCAAGTGTATGACAAGGATTTATTTGATGCTATGCTATGGTGAAAAATCTTATCAGGTCACGTGTATGAGCAGGTTTGACATGGGTACTGGCTTGGTGTGCGTAAATATTGTGGAGATGAAATAGTTTAATTGTGATAAAAAAGTATAAAGTATTGTCAAGTTTCATTATTTCACAGAGGTTAATTTCATGGTATTTGATATTTGGTTCTTGTTTCATTGTTTGTTTTTTTTTTTTTAATTAATATTTCGAGATCATTGATTGGTAAATTGAATTAATTTTATATATCAATCCATTTCCTTATCCATGTTATTGACCGAATACTTGTTACCATTGATGTACAGACTGAAGATGGTTAAAAAAGTAATTCGTGAAAAGAAGAATGGTGATTCTGATAAAACAAAATCCATGAATAACATGACAAAACCGAAGATTGGCAAAATGGGATGGATTAATTATTAGTATGTAAACATTATCATATGCTTAATGAAGTTTTTTAACTTGCTAACTTGTCCATGTAAACTAAACATCTCGCTGTCATCTATCCAGTAAATTGGAATGCAAAAAGAAAGATGTTGATGGGAACCTACAGGTTATATACATTTACAACAGTTAACACCATCCTTTTCTATATTGATATTTCTCTTCATCAATTTAACATTCTTTCATGTTATGTTTTTGTAGTCACGAAGTGAAATTGGAAATACATGACATTTGTTACCAATAGAAGAGAAGGCAAAGTTTGGACAACCTGATGTGGTTAAAATTACTACCACAAATCTCACACGTGAGCAACTTTACCATTGTGATAATGACATCCCTAATCCCATCGACTTGCCTCCAACAGATGAAGAAATCCCAATCACAAAAAATCATCTGGACCATGAAAATCAAACCATCAACACAAGGTGTATGCCCTCTTGATGGTGTCGGGCCGAAGAGCAAAAAGAGATTATTCATGCCTTGGGTTTTGGATACTTACTTGCCCTCAATTGAGGACGTCTTCGGCTGAAGATTTGTCGATGGCTTGCTGATAATTTTGACACAAAAGCTTGTTCAATTCATATCCATGACAGGAGATTTGTGATAAACTCTTATGTATTTCCTCGTATTATGGGGATTACTGACTATGGAGATTCGATAGCTATATATGGAAATATCCTTAACAAAGAATTTTGGAAATCAAAGTTTGTCATGACATCTCGTGGCATCTTCTTGAAAGACATAGAACATTGCTTGGAGGAGATGACCACGGCTGATGATGAATTCAAGGTTACATTATGCTTATTTATGTTGGGCACCATCCTCTCTCCTTCAACTATCGATTATGTTCATACGGGGTACTTGATTCCTTTAAGTGATGTTGCAAATATCTGTACAAAACATTGGTATAGTTGGTGCTTGTCATCACTTTGTGAAGGCATTGAAAAGTTTAAGATTAACAGGTAAGGAATGAAGAAATGTATTTCCGGGTGTGTGTTGTTTCTTAAGGTAAAAAATTTAGATTTTTATTCTTTTTATTATTATGATATTTCACTGTACCATTTTATATTTAACTTAGTCTTATCCGTGTTTTTATGTTCTAGTTGTTTTACTTGCACTCACTACAATGGGACCCTTCGATCGTGGATAAAGCATTAATACTCGTCGTTTGTTGGATAGATGTGAAGATAAAGAAGTGCTTAATCTGATTGCACACCGAAAGCGGTGTTAGGAGTAACTAGGTTTACGTTACAATTTATCTACCTTTTTCATATGTACATTATTTCCTTTGAAGTGCATGCATAGTTACACATTTATTTTGATATTATGATGCAGATTTCTGTTGGTGAATTTTTCTCGCAAGCATCACAATCAACAGAAGGTCAATGTGATGTTGCTGAACTTGATTCGAATGCTGCACATGGAGCAACCGGTGCCAATCAAGAACCTGTTACAACTAATAATGCGAACACAAAAGGTATTGATGATGTGCTACTGGTGGTTAAAGAAATACAAGCTACATTACAGACCGAACTTTATGATATCAAAACGAAGATAAATTTTCTATATGAAATATTCAGTCTGGCGAAGGACAAGAACTTGGATAAGGACTTAAATAATACAAAAAGGCATCATAATTTCGTGAATCACACGTCTCCTCCACCCCATCCATTTCCTTGACCCTCACCACCATCATGACCTCTTTGTCCTCCTACAACACAACATCCAACTGTTGAGGTTTCATCAAACAACACACAAACATTACCCCAACATCTATAAACCAATTCTAATTCCACTCCAAGTTGGATGAATAGATCTATTGAAGCAGCATTAAAAGAACGGAACACACTTGATTTACCCATGGAAGATCAGTGATGATCTCTATCACGTGTCTCCGGTCCTCAACAATCCTTCGCTATTAGATGAAGTGTGGAATATTTTTTTTTAATGAAATAGAAATATCTTTTTTATTTAACGCATAGACAACAATTCCATTTGACCATCAATTATTATGTAGGATAACTTCAATGATGATACTTTCAAATAAAAGTCACAATCTTCTAACAAGCGAAAATTAATCGATACACGATCATCCTCAAAACGAAAGCCTAACCGCTATCAAATTTTGCCTTACATTCCTGGACCTGTTCATGTATCGACAAAGTACCGATATGGCCCTTTTCGAATAGAAATTCTGCTCAATGAATTTGATGAGCAAAACCTGCCATCAACATAAGCATACATTATGTATATTATAATCCTCAATTTACAATGCTATGCATTTATAGGTATGTTATATCCACTTTTGGATGTTTTACACTTTCGTATGTTATTGTCGACCTTGGTCATTTATGTGTAACCCGTAAAAGTTTCAGAATGTTAGAACCTGAAAAATTTGTTGATAGTGAGGTTAATTAATATTATCCATCTCAACTCATACCCTTTGACTTTTATACATTATATATATATATATATATATATATATATATATATATATTAAGTTCACTATGTATTATGATTGATAACTTAACATTAATTATGCACAATTTTCTTTTTTCAGATTATTAATCTTATTCTTGAGTTCAAATCAATAATATTGAAGTCAAAAATATCACAATTTAGCTGGTTTTTGTCCATGAACTATACGGTATATTTTTGCTAATTTCTTTGCTTAGTTGTATATAATTGTACATTATTTTTTATATGGAACATTTAACCCATATTTTCTCACGTTTGCCTATGCAGTACACTGTTTTGACTTGTGCAAATGGGGAACAGTATTCTTTGAAGAAATTTCTCTCAAAATTGCGAGAGTCTTACATGTATAATCTTCGTAGATATGAAAAGGTGAGACCCCATGATTACCATTGTTTTTTTTTTTTTTTTCCTACACCTAATTGTTTGATGTGAACACACAAATTTTCTTATGTATACTTATAATAACATATTCGTGCACATTTTAGATTTACATTCCTATCCATGATCTACGTCACCATTGGTATCTGGCACTAGTAAATCTTAAAAAACGTGAGTTTGAAATTTGGGACTCTAATCCACCTCATAGGAAGGATGATCTAACGCAATTCAATAATGTTTCTAAATTGGTATGTCCATAACATATGTTGTTTTACCCCCTTATTGATCCCCATTTTTTTCACTGTCATCATGATATGTTATTAATGTACATATTGTTTTTCATCTAATTTGTTCAGATGCAGCTTGATATTGTTCTTGCTGTCAAAGTTGCTGCTGCCTTCCCAACAACTTTCTCATTTATAACATTCAATATGTCATATGCGAAAGCACCCAAACAACCCAACGACTTTGATTGTGGCCTATTCCTTTGCATATTCATGGATGACAACCACCCTGCACCGCATTATATGAAATCAATATTAAACTTAATATTCTCATAACTTTTTTTAGGGTTGCAATATATTTGGGTTTACATACAATTTGAAATTTCTCACTTTTGTTACTGACATGACCCACCCCGACTCCTATCTTGAGTACGCAGGAATCCTGTGAGAATCTTATCTGTTGAATAGTTTCTTCTACTTGTATACTTCTCTCAATCGGCTAACACTTATTTTTCTCTTTTTTTCGTAATTTTGGTTGGGTCTTTTAATTTCTCTCATATTTCTGCCTCAATCTTTCTCAGCTACCACTTCTGGTCTCCCATGTCTCACGTTCTCTTTCCCTTTCAATTCTTCTCAGTTCTCCCTTTCTATTATTTCTTCTGTTTTGCTGCTATCTCTTCTCTCTATTTCTCTCACGACCAACTTCTCTTTCTTTTCTCCTTTCTCTGATTTTCTTTATTCTTCTTTCTCAACTCTCACCTCCCTGGTCTCTGTTTTTGCTATCAACGAATTCTATTACTCTCCTTCAATCCCTTTAATTTTCTTTATATAATATCACGCCTACTCCTCTCACAATCAGACCTCACTTCAATCTCTATATATATATTTTTTCTTTTTAAATTATGTCTTGCCACCTCTCAAAGCAACCGCTGCCATGTTGCCACCTACCACCATAATTTGCCACCAAATAATGTCATGCTGCCAGCTGCTCATGTTTTGCCAACTCAACTTATTTTATTATTATTTTAATCTTCACACTTTTCTGCACAATGGTGAATGTTTATCTCGAGCTTGGATTCGGACTCGGATCTGGGTCATGAGTTTGGGCTTGGATTCTAGGCTTGGAAAAATTTCTGGGATTGGGGTATTACAGTTACAGTTTTAGTCTCAGTGTCAACATTTTCTATTAGCTCGTTTCCTAACACTTTTCCCCGGTAACAACAACTTGTTATCTCTAAAGAAAAGTGCATATGAGCACTATAATAAATTAGTGTCCAATAATGAATTAGTGCTCAATGCAAAAAAGAGACCTCCACCCATAAAGAAGTTGAGTAGTAAAGCGGCTGCTCTTATGGATTAAATACTATATGGGTTGCATGCAATAATATTTGCATTCTTTTTGTAAATGGCATGTTAATGTGTTGGGTTGCATCACTGGACAATTGTTTTTACAAAAAAATAAAAAATAAATTGTAAATGTGCCAGTAGATAGGAGACCCTGCAAAAGTGTGGGCTATGTGTTTGAAATTTTATTTCAAGTTTAATCTAAGCACATACTTATGTGTAAATGACAGTAGCTGGGTATAAATGAAAGTTAACAGGCGTTCTTGTTTCTCTAAATATCTGTACTAATTTCAATTTCAGTTGTACTTAAATTCAAATTACTGTTTTCCTAGTTGTTTTCTCACCCTTTACTTTATCTCCTGGATTGTGTTTTTATTCTTTGACTATCTTTCAAAGTTTAAACATAAGTTCACCCCTGAAAGAATTGAATTAGAACCTAATTGAATTTTGGGCAATTACCATTTCTATATTAGATTGGTGAATTGCTCCATAGTTGTCAACAAAACCAAATACCAAGTCAAACTAAAGTTTCTGTGTGAATTCTTTTGTTAACTGAATGATTCAATGCATGAAAAAACCCACTTTGTGTCTTCAATTAAATTCAATGATAATAAGTTGACCATATTTTTGTATTGGACTGAATCCAGGATACGGTAACAACTGTTTTTTAAAACAGTTTTCTTGTGTGTGCTCAATGTAGAACTCTTTTTCCAAATCGCCTTTCATTATCTTATGAAGGTAGTTCTTTTGCAGCTTAAGCCTTAAAACTAAGCAAATGCAATTTCTTAAAAGTCTCTTTTAATAGTTCCAAATTTTGCAAGTCATTACACTTTTCCATTTTCAGTCCAGTATATTGCAAAATTGGCTGTTTATGGAGGCAAAAATTCAAGTGGTTATAAAGGTTCTAAATATCTTTTTCATGCCTACCACCATATTGCAAAATTGGCTGTTTATGGAGGCAAAAATTATTTAGTTCACACTGGTCACAAAAAATAGGTCATGTATCTTTGATATGTCGTCAATTTGTCCCACGAATCTATCACATGAAGTTATTCGACCTCCACCATTAGTTTTGTTGCATGTACATAGCAGGTGTTGAGTTGTTCATGGAAAATACATTGTCATTCAATCGATTGGTAAATTGTGCCGTTGAAACTTCATTATTTTGAAAAGTGAATGGTTGACAATGACCATCACTTTCCAAAATATATTGAGAGTTGCAAGTCGGCATGAAGTTTGCATACGCAGTTGGTTGTAATGTAGACCTTATTCTTGTAGCTCCATTGCTTGCCACTGCGCTCATGTTATTTTGAACATGGGCATGACATGTCTTCGTTGTGTGCCTAGGCTGTCGACACTTCCCACATTTACACGTCTTCCTACTAGATTTTTTTGTTCTGCCTCATCAACCCCTTCGTTGCTATTATGACTGGATCTTTCACATGAACAGTTGATTGCATACTTTTACAATGTACATTTTCTTCCCTTGTTGTACTTGATGATGACATTAATCCCTTCATTTGAGTTGTTAACTTATCAATCGTCACATTTACTTCTTTGTAACCTTCTATTGACTTTGATGCAAAGTAGCACATTTTGCTACATTTTGAACTCAATGCCCCAAATCTACATCAACATGAAATTTTTTTTTAAAAAAAAATTGATTTTTTTATATAAAAATCTTTAGAATCATCAAAATATATTGAATCAATTGAGTGGCATAGCAAGATATTTTTTCAAACTAGGCTAGGCTAGCTTAATTAATCATTTATTAACACAATGTTTACACATAGATGTTTTCTAAACAAACGTAAAGTTAAATAACGTAAAATTTAAGATTAGTTTGTGCTAACAAAATCAATAATTAAAAAATATTTTAAACTAAAATTAGGTTTTTATAAAAATAAAAAATAAAAATGGGTTCTTCGAAAGGAAAAGTTTGAGAGAAAAAAAATTAAAAAATTGATTGCAAATGGAAGATGATAAAAGAAGTTATAAATATAGTCTATGTGTTCTATAGACATTTTAAACACAATCATATTACTAGCTATAATTAATAAGAAATGGAAAATCAATAGTAAACAAGCATCAATAAAAAAAAATACAAAATTTATGATATAAAAACAATGAGAGGATGCAGACCTAGCAATTTCAATTATATTTGTAGGAGTTACGGTAGAAGACGATTCAACTTCGAAGACATCCTTCACATTCATTGTCCAACGCTGCATTATGAGTGTCTCAGGTATGTGATGCATGTTCATGGCTTTGATGGCACTAAATGAATGACAACACATAATACATATTGTCTTAAACATTTTGCATGAGCATTTAAAAATGTTTTTAGATGGTGTGTACCTCACGTTCTAGGTTTTATCACCACCATCAAACTTCTTGAATGTATACATCACACCCTCCACATCATCAACACAATTCACTATGCTTAGTTTTGCCTCTTATTTAATTTCATCTCACACCCTACCAAATGTGTTTTGAGTATAAACTTCGGCAACATGTTTTTCCAATTGTACCAAATGGGTTACGAGTATTGGATGCTCATTAATGCTATCAAAATCATCATTCAATTTGTTATTTCGTAGGCGTGACATTGCTCTATTGATATAGCTCATGAATTCATACAATTTCAACATACTATGCAAAAATCGATTAAGGAAAGAATTAATACTCTTGAACCATTGTGTGCTCCGCAAACCACTATAGAATGTACTTCTTAAAAATGTTTCTGCCCATAGCTTCCGTTTAGAATACATCATTTTCACCCATTCATTATGTTGCAAACCAAACGTGTCAATGACCTTCAACCATTGAGTCTCAAACTCTGACTCCGTCATGTAGGTCAACATGCATGGCATGTTTACTAATCCGGAATCCTAGTTAGGAAAGAGAATTAAGTTCCTAATTTCTGAATTTCACTGTTTACAAAATTTTCAGGGAATTAAATTCCATGAACCCTACTCATAAATCAGGAATTAAGTTCCTGATGGAAAGGGAACTTGATTCCTCCCACACACCCTAGGAATCAAGTTCCCTTTTCTAATTGAAAAAGGAATTCATGATTTATTTACTAAAATCTTCTCACATAATTTTTTTTTTAGAAAAAAAAAAAAAACGTCTTCTACATGATTATTGACTTTTGTTTTTAATTTATGTAAATCATATTGGTTTACTTTTTTTTTTTTTTTTTTTTTTGAATCTTGATATTGGTTTCATAATTAATAATTTATATTATTCTAGGATTCTAGCCGTGTGATTTATAAAAAAATTCATCTTTATATATACATATTACAATACAATTTATGAACTAAAAATAATTACAACACTTTTCAAAATAATAATTATAATAACTACGGCATATTCATATCTCTAATATATATTACCGCAACTTCCTTTTTTTTTAATCAAGTTATCTCAATGGTTCTTATCTAATTAGTTCAAATATTACAAGATGTTAATTATTATATTTATAGTGTTATGAACAATGTAAAATATATTTTTTCATAATAAATTATATATATATATATATATATATATTATCATGTTTATACACAAGGGTATTTTTGTAATCAATTATGTATCATTCCAATTGCTTAGTTTAAGTAAACATTAGAAATGGAATAAATTTGATTCTGTTTCCGATTCTTAAATTGTTAGTAAACATTGGAATGTAATTTAGTAACTTGATTCTGATTCCCCTCCATTCCCTTTCCGGTGGAACTTAATTTTGATTCAATTCATTCCTGATTAGTAAACCCGCCCGCAATGGGAAATGCTTGAGTAAACCCACTATCACCTAATTTCATTTGCACATTCCGCTCAAGTTGCCAAGAACAAAGGTGGCGTACAACAGTAGGCATTACTAACTTTATGGCCTTACTCATAGCTTTATCACCATTAGTAACTACCGATATTGGACATTTACCATGCATAGCTTCCAAGAATGTCTGCAGTATCCAAGTATATGTATCGACCGTCTCATCCACTAACAATTCGAAGTCGAAAATCGTTGTTTTAGTATGATTGTTTACACCAACAAAAATCACAAGTGGCCTCTTGTAAGCATTAGTTCTATACGTTGAGTCGAATGAAATTACATCACCAAAGTATCTGTAGTCGCATCGTGACATTGCATCAGACCAAAATAAGTTACCCATGCTACCATCTTCATGAATAGTGTACCAAAAGAAAATTCCTGGATCCATTTTCGATTTTGAAGTCATGTAAGAGATAATTGAATCAGCATCGGAATTCTGGGATGCAGACCTACGTATGGTGTCAAGTCGATTCTGCAAGTCTTTCCTGGTGTGCCCAATAGCTGCATAACTACCAGACTAATCCAAAAGATGGTCTATCACTTGAGAAGTTTTTATTCCAATTGTGCTATATCATAATCTTTAACATTTCGATGTGAACGAAAGAATTGTCTATGATTCCTAGGTGATAACTTATGACTATGCTCATTGACAAACTCTGTAACCACCCATAACATTTTCTCCCTGTCAAAATTAATTTTCAATGATGCGCGACAACCTTCCTAAGTCTACTCTCTAGGTTCACGTACCCTATAAGTTCTGTCAACATACTTTTTTGATCTATACCCTTCTTTTGAACAAACTCACATACGAATTGTAATTAATCCATGTGTGTCCCGACGTAACTTTTCCTTGCGCATGCTGAACTCAATATTGTACAAGTATTTCTTGTAAAACTCCTCAACATCAGTAACAGATATAAACTCCTTCCCCAGAATATCATTGACTTGTAAACTCATAAGTTTACTTGGGTCGTGTAAGAGATCATTGGCCGGCTATACCAAATTTTTCATTAGACAAACCTGGGACTATTGAAACATCGTCGTGTGAAAAAGGCACATGATACGGTCATTCATTGTTGTTGTAAGTGTCATTTGGATTATATTGCTCATTGTATGTATGTGTTGTGTCTGCCTCGTGCCACCTTGAGTGTCCTTTATTGTTCAAATCTAGATGTCCAGTTCTATTGCTATATATTTCATTACTCACATCCATATTACTACCTACAAGCCATGAACATTGAATATTTTGAGTGGAAATATATAGAGATAAACAACAATAAATCCTTTGAAAATTTTTTGTCAAATATTGTGAGGATAGAAATCTGGAAGAAATAATGATATATTAGTTATCAATTTCACTTGGAGAAAGTTGAGAGTCTTCTCAAATGTTAACTGCTTGGGAATCAACTAGTGAAGGATCCATGTTTGAAAGAATGGCATTTATGTCTGGATTTGAGTCATGAGCCTTACTTGGAGAAAGATGAGAGTCTTTTGAAAGACTTAGAGCAACTCCAACAGACTCTAATAAACTCGTTAAATAGTATCCTTCAATTGAGAAATTCTTTCTCACTCTTCAATATTGCCGAGTGATTCTCATTCTTCAGATTTTATTTTATTACTTTTTATAACCATCATTACTACACCAACTGTGTCTTAACGACTTTGTCTGATTTTAAAATTTAAACAACTCTTTTTAATTTCAAACAATTTCAAACAACTCAATTTTAATAGCTATATTTTAACGGCTTTATGGAATTTTTTCACCCAATAAATATCATTAAATCTGACTAAAAATTTTACCATAATTTTTATTATTTCAAATTTACTCATTTTTTTCACTACATCTTATCAAATGGATCAATTTGATCATCCAAAATTTTCTACACAATATCCAAATTCATCCCAATTTATTGAATCATCTTCACCACCAATTCCACCCAGTTTTATTTCACAGAAAAAACGCGGAGAGGATTTTTCAGTGGAGGAGGATAAACTTCTTGTTTCATCATGGTTGAATATTAGTTTGGATGATGTACAAGGAAACGATCAAACTCACAAAAGTTTTTGGGTTCAAGTGTGGGACTATTTTCACAAATACAAGAATTTTGAATCAGATCGGGATGACAATTGTTGATGCAATGTTGGTCAAAGATTCAACAAACCACAAACAAATTTCATGGTTGTTTCACCCAAATTGAAAATAAACAATAAAGTGGTGTGAATGAACAAGACAAGGTACGTTTTTTTTTTTTTTTTCAAGAACATTATTGTTCACAACATCGACGTTCATGATATTTAGAAGCAACATAAGGTGTGAGTGGAATGGTTTACAAGTCTTATTTCTCAAAAATTATCCATATGCTTATTATATATATTGTTTTGCACGTAGACTTCAACTTGCTTTAGTTGTAGTAGTTAAGGAAATGCATGATATTTGACTATTTTTTTCAAAATTTAATTCGACTGTCAGCTTTGTGAGTGATTTTTTCAAGCATCACTCAGAGTTGATATCTATTCAAGTAAGTGAAATTCAGGAGTTGACCGCTTTAGGGGAACTTGAGACTGATACATGGGCGAATCAAATTCATACTTGTAAGGATTCCCTTTAATTGATTGGCTTATTTCGTGGTCAAACCACATGTTGGGGTTTGGTTGTAAGGGTAGTCTAGGTGATTAGTTGAAGATCAAGACCCTTCCCAAGACCTCAAGGTTGATAAGCACCAAAGGTAAAATTCTATGTGCTTACTTGTCTTGAAGAGATAGTTGCACACACTCACAACTCATGCATATGTTTAATCCTTGTATGTTGTGTGTCTTATTTGTGTGCCTTAATGCTCATTAACATCTCTTCTTGCATGTTAGTTTGATTTCATCTTGCATATCCAATTGCCTTGTCATGCTTAGACTTAGGATTGCATTTTTGCACTGGGCGCTCCCAAAAGCGCTCTACGAACAGCCCCCGTTGGGCGCTGTACAGACCTGATAGATTTAATTCGAGCGCTGTAGAGGCGTTCTACAAAGCGCTCTACGTAGAGCGCCCATGGCAAAATTGTGGTGTCACTTATCAAAACGACCACACTTCATCTTGACACCCTATATATATGCCACTTTGACTTTAGGTCAATTAAGTGAGTTGATTTTCTGATTTCATACTTAGAACATTTTTCAAGAGAAGAAAATTACAAAGAACTCACCTTTAACCACTCAAATCAAACCCCTTTTGCATCAAATTTCATATTGCATCTTCTATGTCTATATAGAGTGCATCCATGTATGGGTTTGCATCATCACAACTTGCTTGGTAAGATTTTGATTAATTTCATCTTATTTTAGTATTTTAAATACCAAGCCATCTCTTTTAAATTACTTGTATGTTTTAGATCATATGCTAAATACAAGTTAGAGATTATTTGTGATGAAAATAATTGAGTGTTGTTTTTGATAGATATCTAGGTTTTTATAATCTATGATTATCTATGCTATTTGACATGTCATTTAGCCATTAATATCTAGGATTGCTTTAATTGCAAATTCATCATCCTAGGTAAGCATCTAGAGTACCCTAGCTCTATATTGCATATTTGGATATCATTGAATATTCACATAGGGTTGTGCATCTCTTTTGAGAGATTGAAGTCTTGTGTGATTGACCGGGATTAGGTCGCACACCGGGAACAGGTGGTCACACAAGCAAATTGGAATAGGGTTGCTAATAAAGGCCCGCTGGGTAGAAGTGAGGGGTTACAGACCAGAGTGTTAGACGAGGTCTACATAGGTTGTAAACTTCATTTCAATTAGTGATTTCGAGTTCCGAGTGTGGCGCACTAAACAGCCCGTGGTTTTTCCCAGTGGTTGGGTTTCCACGTAAACATCAAGTGTCATTTATTATTTCCGCATCTTATTACACTTGTATGTATATTTGACTTGCTAGGGGTATTTTCGTAAAATTGACATGCACGCGAAAATTGGGTAATAATTAGCTAAAATCTATTCACCCCCCCTAGCTTTATATTATACACACTGCGTATTAGTTTCAATACTTTACAATGACTTGGAACTACCCGTTGAAGTTCTCATTTTACTTATATTAGTAGATTGATTAATATGTTTGGTTCAACTTCTACTCTTCTTGAAAATTTGATTGACAAGGGACTGAACAATAATATACGTGGATAAGCCAAATGTGCTTATAAAGATTTGAAATCCTTTGAATTTGTGTTTATCTTGGTGTTGTTGCATAAAGTTTTAGAAATCTCTAATATGCTTTGTCAAACTTTACAATTGAAATCTCAAGATATCTTAAATGCTATGAATTTAGTGTCAACTACAAAAATGTTTCTTCAAAAGTTAAGGGAGATTGAATGAGATATTTTTCTTGAAAGTGTAGTGTCATTTTGTGAAAGGTATAAAATTGATATACTTAATATGAATACACGTCATATAGAAGGAACAAAGCGTTCTTGCCAGCATAAAGATAATGTCAAAGTTGAGCATTATTATCACTTTAGTATATTTATTACTGTGATAGATTTTCAATTGATGGAATTGAATAATAGATTTCTAGAGCAAACAATAGAACTTCTTACTCTTAGCATGGTTTTGAGTCCTGTTGATGTGTTTAAATCCTTTGATGTTGATGATATTTGCACTCTTGCCAAGAAGTTCTAATCATTTCAAAGTTGAGTTTACAAAAATGAAAAAAAAAAAAAAAATGGATGAGAGAACAAATTAAGAGAGCGGAAAGAATTATATTTTGTGAATGTAACTAGTTGAAGGTTTGGACTAGGATTCTGCTAAGCTATTTCTCCATTGAGCTATACTGAGCTTTTAAGGATCTGATGACACGTGTACATTAAAGTTTTGGACGGTTTAGATTTATTTTAGTCTTTTAATTTTTTCTCTTCAATGCCAAAACAGCATCGGTTTCTACCTTTCAACTAAACCACTAAATCACCTCCTCTATATCTAGAATGACAACCGGTTAATAAATTCTATCTTCTTCATTTTGACCCACCCCGTTTCTTCTCCGTTGACGACATCAAGCCAAAGACTTCACACTCTCCAGCCCTCAAGTAAGAATAATTCTTTTAACCGTTAAGTAATTTAAAAGACATCATTTTTATGATCCACCACCACTCTCATTTCCTTTCAGCTCATCTCATAAATTTTACCCACAAATTTGATTGATTGGAAACAATAAAATCTTAGCAATGGAAAATTAAATTCCACCCAAAAGAAAACTCACATAATGGATGTTAAATCTATTTTCCTACCACAAAAAAATCATGTGAGTAACTAAATACTCGAGGCATGTTATCTCTTATATTAATCTAGAGGGGGGGGGGGGGGGGGGGGGGGGGGGGGTGGTGAATAGATTTTAGCTATTATTACCCAATTTTCGCATACAAGTCAATATTACGAAAATGACCCTACTAGTCAAAAATACAAGCAAGTGTAATATAGTGCGGAATTAAAAATGACACTTGATGTATACGTGGAAACCCAACCACTGGGAAAAACCACGGGCCCACACTCGGAACTCGAAATCACTAATTGAAATGAAGTTTACAACCTATGTAGACCACGTCTAACAATCCGGTCTGTAACCCCTCACTTCTACCCTGCGGGCTTTTATTAGCAACCCTATTCCAATTTGCTTGAGGCCTAAGCACTCTTAGCCTCAAGTCTTAATTCTCTAAGAAGAGATTATGCAACCTATGTGAATATGTATGAATATTCAAATAACAAACAAGGCTAGGGAACCTTAGATGCTTATCTAGGATGATGATATATTCAATTAAAATCAATCCTAGATATCAAGTGCTAGATGACATGTCATAATAGCTTAGATAAACATAGATTATAAAACCTAGATATCTATCACAATACAACACTCAATCAATTCATCACAATTAATTCTCTAATCTTGTATTTATCATATGATCAAAACATACAAGTAAATTAAAGAGAATAGCTTGATAATAAAAATAATCAAATAAGATGAACTTAATCAAAATCTTACCAAGCAAGTTGTGATGATGCAAATCCAATCATGGATGCATTCTATATAGTAATAGAAGATGCAATATGAAATATGATGCAAAAGGGATTTGATTTGAGTGGTTAAAGGAGAGTTCTTTTAATGATTTTTCTCTTGAAAAATGTTCTAAGGAAAATATATGATATTTTTTACTCTCTTGGACGACCTAAAATCATAGAAGATTATATATAGGCAACTCTAGTAGAGTGAGGTCGTTTTGAAAAATCGCACCTGATTGGGCGTTGTGCGCTGGTCAGCTTGCGCTGGACGTCCAGCGCACCACCAGCGCATAGACCATTTTTCATGGGCGCTGGTGGGCTGCGCTGGTCGACCAACGCACGACCAGCGACAGACCACTGGGCGATCTGCGCTAGTGGGCTGCGCTGGTCCGGCGCTTGACGACCAGCGCACAGCAGAGCCCACTCCTTTGAACCCAAAAACACATGCAAGGGTAAAAAGGTAAAACATGATGCATCCTAAAAGCCTAACATTGTATGACATTAAAAACACAAGATGCAATCAATACTTGCAAGAAGAGATGATATATGATCATGAATGCACATAATAACAACACATACACAACGTACAAGAAAATGAATTAAGCATGAGATGTGAGTGTGTGTGTGCAACTAATCTCTTCAAAGCAAATTAAGCACATAGAAATTTACCTTTGGTGCTTATCAACCTTGAGGACATGAGAGGGTCTTGAGCTTGAATATCATTCACTTAATCTACCCTTACATACAATCCCCAACACGTGGTTTGTCCACGAAATAAGCCAATTAAAATATGGGAATCCTTACAAATCACTATCACTGTCACAATTTCATCATTCAAATCTTGAACCCAACAGTCTTTGCTTGAAGTGTGATTTTTTTTCCAATGTATATGAAAAAAAATAAAATCAGATCTGGTATTTTTTCTGTGCCTGTTGTTGGGCTTCATGTTTTGTTTGTGGGATTATGTGCTTCGTTGGAAAAGGAAATTTTTATATAATTAATTTGTGAGTTGATTACATTGAAATGATTGGATAGAAGTGAAGTTTCATGCCAAGTTTTGCTCGTAGGTACTTTGTATTTTGTGAGAATACGATGCCGTTTTGGCATTGAAGAGAGGAAAAAAAAACTAAAATAAATCTATACCAACCAAAATTTTAAGGACTAATTGCACAAACGTCCCCTAAGTTTAGGCATAATTGCATGTATATGGAATTTTTACCCATAATTACACAAACATCTCCTGTAATTAGTTGACTTTGTTAAATCTAACCATTGACCATAATTTTGACCAAAAATGACTAAAGTGCCCCTAGTTACCTATTTTATAATTAATTATATATATACTTTTTTTTGACAATTTATATATATACTTAAAAAAATAATTATATATATACTTAAAAAAATAATTATATATATATTTAAAAAAATAATTACATATATACTTAAAAATAATAATTATATATAATACTTAATTTATTTATTTAAAAAAATGGATTATAAAAATATAAAAAATGGATTAAAAATGGATTATAAAAATTGTTAAATAAATAAATTAAGTATTGTATATAATTATTATTTTAAGTATATATATAAATTGTCAAAAAAAAAATAAAGTATATATATAATTAATAACAAAATAGGTAACTAGAGGTACTTTGGTAATTTTTTGGTTTAAAATTGTGGTCAATTGTTAGATTTAACGAAGTCAACTAATTACAGGGGATGTTTGTGCAATTATGGGTAACAATTCCATATATATACAATTATGCCTAAACTCAAGGGACGTTTATGCAATTAGTCCAAATTTTAATATACATGTGTCATCAGAACCTCAAAAGCTCAGCACAGCTCAACAGAGAAAGAGCTTAGTAGATTAGTCCCGAGCGCTCGTAAACGCCCTGTTGTGGTTCTTACATTGATCGAGTGAAAAAAATAAAAAAAAACCCTAGGAATTTCGAAGTTGCGTTTAAAAAAAATAAAATAAAATGAGAGAACAAATTGATAGAGTGGAAAGAATTATGCTGTGTGAATGTAACCGGTTGAAGGTTTAGGTTGTTTTGAATCTTTTCCTTTTATCAGCCGTTGGATGAGCTTTTTCTCATCCAACGGTTGTTCTAATTTCAGGAGATGGTCAGCTACGTTAGTTTTCCAGAAGTGTCTTTTTTTAAACTATGACAAGAACAATCTAAAAATAGTCCTCCAATTTCCAAACTCCAAAACACCCCATCTCTATAACTTTATATATATATAAATAAAATCTCTTACAACCAATCCTAATTCTTGCCCCTTCATTTTCCATCAACTTTCTTTCACTTTCCCGCGAAAAAAAATGAGAGAAATCCTGCACATACAGGGTGGACAATGCGGGAACCAGATCGGAGCAAAGTTCTGGGAGGTGATCTGCGACGAGCATGGCATCGATGAAACGGGAAATTTCTGCGGAGACTCTGAACTCCAGCTGGAACGCATCAATGTCTACTACAACGAGGCCAGCGGTGGCAGGTACGTCCCTCGTGCCGTACTCATGGATCTCGAACCGGGTACCATGGACTCCCTCCGATCCGGTCCTTTCGGTCAAATCTTTCGACCCGATAACTTCGTCTTTGGTCAGTCCGGTGCCGGCAATAACTGGGCAAAGGGACACTACACCGAAGGAGCTGAGTTGATCGACTCTGTTCTTGATGTTGTCAGGAAGGAAGCCGAGAATTGTGATTGCTTACAGGGTAATAATAATCAATTTTCTTTATCGGGGATTTTTATTTTGACCTAGAGTTGACTTTGCGTTTCAATTCTATACTGGGTTTTGCTTATAACTCAATATTGTATATTTTCTTATCTTGCCTTTGGCCTTCTACAAGTTGTCAAATATTTCTTCAAATTGGAAATATTTCGTCTCTCTCTCTCTCACACACACACTCTTTTCTCTTACATTTGTTTTTGTGAAATTATCATACTTGTTAGTATGCTATTGTGTTATACTGTTATTCATTGATATATTTACTTATTTCTTACCTTTTATCTTTAGAATGTGGGATTCATGCCATTTTTGTATCTTTCAACATATGTGAGTTCACATGTTGATCCTCTGACACTGCCCATTTGTGAGTCCTTTGGGATTCATCTTTCTTTTATATCTTTCATATCTGAGTTCACATATGGGTCCTCTAACAATCCCCCTCATATGTGAGTCAATGTATATTTTGGTGGATAGCCTTACAACCGAATGACTAGCCAGTTGGTTTTGTAGCATCCATTGATATATATATATATATATATATACCCTTCTCTTCCCTTTTTATCTTTTCAATGTCGGATTCATCCAATCTTGTTCGGATTCACATGTGGGTTCTCTAACAGTTTTTGGCTTCAATCCTTAAATTTATAAACTTGTTTTTGTAAATTTTCCTTGTTTAGTTATGTTGTGTTCGGTCAAGGATTTCAGGCCTTTGTTAGGGCATCATTTTGTTTGAAGTGTGTACCATTCTTGTTCTTTGTTTATTTGATGATTATTTCAACTTCATGAATTGTATGGATCTGAAAATGCTATAAAATTTTGGTGCTTTTTTCCCTATATATCGTTGTCACATTTATATATTTTTGTTTTTGTAATGGTTTACTCTCACATTTGTTTTTTTTTTTTTTTTTTTTTTTTTTTTTTTTCTGTAATACTGGATTTGTAAACTTGTTTTTGTAATTTTTCCTCGTTGTGTTACCTCAAGAATTTCAGGCTTTTGTTAGGCATCAAAAGTGGATTAATACATCTTATGTGGGAGAACCAAATTTTAGTCTAGTATTAACTATTTCTCCTAATCATATGTTATGATGCAAGTGTTCTTTTTTAATTTTGTCTGGATACCTTGTGCCTGGCTCAAACAATCTCTTATTTTGTAAATTTGTACTGGAATATTCAGTTTTCACTTACAAGAACTTGTTGAAATAACTAACAGGATTCACTTAGGCTCAAAATTTTGTAACTGTTAATTCTGTATTTTCTTGATATGCAATGCAGGCTGTGTGTTTCGTAGTTCATTATTATCTAATTTTATACATGGCTTATTTTATTGATTAGTGTTACAGGCCGTATGTTTCTGTCTTGATTATTATCTAGTAATATACATAGCTAAAATATGTGGTTCCCTTTTCAAAATTGCAGCTTTTTTGTCGTTTTGTTATAACAGTATATTTGTTTTGTGATTTGGTGGTTAGTTGATTCACTTTTTTTTTTTTTTTTTTTTTGAATTTGACAAGGCTGTTACGTTCTTGCACATAAATATTAAGTTTTTGTTGACCTTTGTTCAATCTAATGCAGATTTCACCTTTCCTGTCCGTTTCAAATCTCACTTGTTAATTTTTTACAGGATTTCAAGTATGTCATTCTTTGGGTGGAGGTACTGGCTCTGGCATGGGAACCCTTCTGATTTCCAAGATAAGGGAGGAGTATCCAGATCGCATGATGCTGACATTTTCCGTCTTTCCTTCTCCCAAGGTATCTGACACAGTTGTTGAACCATACAATGCTACCCTCTCTGTGCATCAGCTTGTAGAGAATGCAGATGAATGCATGGTGTTGGATAATGAAGCTCTGTATGATATTTGCTTCCGGACTCTTAAGCTTTCCACCCCCACTTGTAAGTAAAACTTTTTATTCTCCTTTATGTACGAATTAATTTGAAAAATGTTTGTTTTCTTTTCAATATCAAAGTAAGTGCTTTTTTATAATTTGTTTTATCTTCCTATTTGGTTTTTCCTTGTACAAAGATGAAACTGGAACACCTAACAGAGGGACAAATAGTCAATTTTGAAAGAACTTATTGTTAACCTCCTTTAGATATGGATCTATCTAATTCAAAAGAGAAGAACTTGCATCAGTATCTCAATTTCAATTCAAACATGGGATTAATTCACTGAAGAAGAATGTGGTTTCCATATGGGTTGCTCAGTACTCACTAGTCATTCTCTTTGGTGGTAAAATAATGAATATGTTGCTCGAGTCACTTTCCTTATTGGGTAGTTACATGGTTGATCTGGTGGTCCTTCTCCGCCTGTTTCATTCTCTGGCACAGTGGCACCTAGATACCTAACAATTTCTTTATGCTTCCACTAATAAAGACCATAATTACATTTATACTTTGTATGCTCTTTACTGCTTCTTTGTTTTGGTATTCTAGAATTACTATGAAAACAATATATCTTGTAGATCTTTATCTTAGTAAAGTAATTAATGACCCATTTTCTTTATGATACTCAGAAGTCAGAAAGTCACATGAGCTGACCATTTGTTGTAATTTTGTCTGTTTTGCCTGATCTCAGTTGGTGATCTTAACCACCTCATCTCTGCTACAATGAGTGGTGTCACATGTTGTCTTCGGTTCCCTGGGCAGCTGAACTCTGACCTTAGGAAGCTTGCAGTTAACCTTATTCCGTTCCCACGTCTACATTTCTTCATGGTTGGGTTTGCACCATTGACATCCAGAGGTTCACAGCAGTACCGATCCCTGACTGTGCCTGAACTAACCCAGCAGATGTGGGATGCCAAGAACATGATGTGTGCTGCTGACCCACGTCATGGTCGCTACCTAACTGCTTCAGCAATGTTTCGTGGTAAGATGAGTACTAAAGAGGTGGATGAACAAATGATTAATATCCAGAACAAGAACTCTTCGTACTTTGTTGAGTGGATCCCAAATAATGTCAAGTCCAGCGTGTGTGACATCCCTCCTAAGGGTCTAAAAATGTCATCTACTTTCATTGGAAATTCAACATCTATTCAGGAGATGTTTAGGCGGGTTAGCGAGCAGTTTACAGCAATGTTTAGGAGAAAGGCTTTCTTGCACTGGTATACTGGCGAAGGAATGGATGAGATGGAATTCACCGAGGCTGAAAGTAACATGAATGATTTGGTAGCAGAGTACCAGCAGTATCAGGATGCAACTGCTGATGATGAAGAGTATGAAGAGGAAGAAGAAGAAGAGGACATTGCAGCTTGAAGTAACTGAAATTTGTATCTTGTTGGCTCTCTTTCAGTGAGTGGTTATATTTCTGTAACTTAGATTGAAAGTTGATGTGTATATAATGTGTGGTTCCTTGTATCATAGTACTATGCTTTTCTTTTTTGTTGGAAAGTTAATGTTGTCTAGTGTTTTTGTTTGTTTGTAACTTTGTAATGAGGCAACTTATGATATTATTAGTTTATTTGTAACATAATTTGTAATCTGGGAATTTGTTAAATGAATCCAATTCGAAAGGGCGGCTCTATTTCCAACCAAAAAACTACTATCCATGCCTATATATTTTTTAATAATAATAATAATAATAATAATAATAATGGGAGAATTGCAAATAATCGTTTAACTTTTGTTAAAATGCTAAACCAAATCTTCTAGTTTGAAAAATTAAAAAAAAAAAAAAAAAAGCCTTTGTCGTTAATTGACTTTATCTAAAACTAACGAAATATGATAATTTATTATAAAAAGGAATATAAAAAAATACTTATAAATATCTTATGAATTGAATAAAATTTATAACTTAAAAAAAAGGGCAAAAAATATTTAATATAAAAACAAAAACTATAGAGAGTATATATTATCTATATAGATATATCCTGTAATATAACCAGAAACACAAAAACCATAGCGAAATGAAAAACTCGTAAAATATAAAACTAATTTCATAAAATTCTTAAACTTTTTTTTCTTTCTAAAAATGTGAATACTTTTTAAGGGAAGGAGGCTATGGCCCCCATGGGCCCCACTCCCTCTGATTCCGTGTGTGTCTATAAGCATCTCCTCCATATATTTGTAATATTTTGAAATAATTTTTTTTTTTTATGATTTATTATTTATTTATATAGTATATTTTTTAATAAAATTTTAATTTTATAATTTTTTATTTTCTAAAGTGTTTTATTTTTGAGTATTTAGCAAAAAATGCCCTATTTTAGAGGGGCAATTTCAAATCTACCCTAAAATAAAAATCAATTGCAAAAATGCCATATTTTTCCTAAAATGCCCCACTCATCAATATACCATATTTATTAACCTTAAATAATACTTCTACCAAACAATATATCAATCAAGTTAACTACACAATATCTAACTGTTATCTTCCTCTACAACTCTAAGATCCCACAATTTTATTTTATTTAATTAATTTATTTATTTTTGTTAGGTTTTAAAAACTTGGAGAAGATTATTTAAAGTGGTTTGAAGGTAAGTATTATATTTTAAATTTATCTTTCAACCTTATAATTCTTATTTTCATGAAAATCACATATATGATTGTAATTTTTTTTTTTAATTGCAATGAAGGTTGACCTGAAGCCATGAAAAATGAGCTTCAGGACATATCGAGTCACCTCGACCCAATGCTCATATTTAATGGCTTTGGTTCTCGAAGCTTTTTAAGCCTCGGGATAGGGTGACCCGATATCGGGTAGAGGGTGACTCGATATGTCCCGATGCTCATTTTTCATGGCTTCAGGTCAACCTTCATTGCAATTAAAAAAAATTACAATCCTATATGTGATTTCCATGAAATAAGGATTATGAGGTTGAAAGATAAATTTAAAAAGGAATACTTACCTTCAAACCACTTTAAATAATCTTATCCAAGTTCTTAAATCCTAAAATAGAAAAAAAAATTGTGCGAAACAAAGTATTGTAGAGGAAGATAATGGTTAGATGATGAGTAGTTGACTTGTTTGATAAATTGGTTGGTAATTTGGTTAATAAATATGATGTATTGATGAGTGAGGGCATTTTGGAGAAAAGAAATATATGACAATTTTGCAATTGATTTTCATTTTAGAGAGATACTATTAACAATCCATTAAATATCTTTTTACACTCCATTTTTATTTTTATTTTTTATAATATGATAATTTTATCCTAATTAAAATTACTAAAGAGGACAAGAAATTCTAAACACACTACACATTTTTTTTTATTTAATGAAAGTCAAAAAGCAATCAAAACCTCCTATGATCCAACATCTCTCTAAAGAAAAATATCAAGTCTGACAATTAAAAAAAAAAAAAAAAAGTTAACACTAAAAGCTCAGTTGTAGTTCCTAATATAGCCCGCATAATTGACTATCTATGCAAACCAGGAGCTCATTCTTCATCTTCTTCATCTCACCCTAGATACCTTTTTTTTAGTTATTTTTTTTTTTTCGGGCATTTCACAAACCCTAAAACATTTATTTTTCAATATCATTAAAGTTTTATTTGATTATAAAGTGATGAGAAAGATATAAAAGAAATAAACAAGTTTAGTGTTGATTTTGGTAGATTTTTTTTTTTTAAATTATTTTTTGCTAAAACAAACAATAATATAAATCTTTGTGCATTTTTTTAAAATATATTTTTCCAATTGTTTTTAAAATTTAGGGTTTTAGGATGGAGTGTTGTCCAAAAAAAGAAAAAAAAAGGAGTGTTAAAAGATGAAAAGGCTAATTTTGGAATTAAATGGAGTGTCTTCAAAAGTTTTTAAAATTTAAGTTTCCAGCATGGAGTGTCTTTAGAAAAAGATAGATAAAATTGGATTGTAAGGAGAAAATCTCTTCATTTTAGGGTAGATTTGTATATATATATATATATATATATATATATATATATATATATTATTATTATTATTATTATTATTATTATTATTAGTTCAATTATATTAAAAATCACTTAAATAATCATAACTCATTACATTTAATTAAAGTTAACTAATAATAGGATTTTTTATTTTTATTTTTAATGTTTATCCAAATCAGAGGGTTTACTTTGACATTTTATCAAAAGTTAGTGTTATTTACGATTCTCCCAAAAATAATTTCTCAAAAAAAATAAAAATTGTTAATGAAATTAAAAATGTTCTATATCAATGATTAATTGTAATAATATTTTTAGTTTATCAAACTTTTGTAAAGTTTTTTATACTGATCTTAATTTTAAGGGATTATTATTATTATTATTATTATTATTATTATAATTTCTGGGTTTTGTTATTTTATTTATATTTATTTATTTATTTTTAAATTCAGTTTTGAGGACACATGTAAAACTTCACAATCATCCTTCGACTTTCTAGAACCTCTATAAATCCATTTGGGAATTTTCCTTTGACACTTCTGCAAACTTCTCTAAAATCACAATTTTATATTCAATTTTCTCTAAAGAGCCAATTTCTGCACAATTATAACAAAGACAATAAAACGTCCAAATTCACACGAAAACATAGCACAAAACATAGGATTTAGAGTTATCAAATACAAACATTTATCAACCTAATAAATACCCCAAAACTTAGTTTTTGCTGGTCCTCATGCAAAATTAGAACCAAAAAAAAGCTAGACAATTTTTGTAGGGAAACACGATATCATCAATCATATTCTACAAACCTTTACTATATGAGGAGTTATAGTCTCTTGAGAGTTTACCAACTGCGATACCCACAAACACTTGACTCAAGACTCAAAACAAAAATGACAAGACAAATTCACATACCAATAATAATCAACGCAAGCATAACACACTTATGAAAAAAAAAAAAAAAAAAAAAATTCCTTCACCAACTGCCTAGTGTATGAAGATCCTCAAGTAAGTTGTGCGATTTTATGGGTTATGTTTATTAATTATTATTTTTATATTGGTTGGTTCTTTTCTTTTCTTTTTTTGGTTTATTTGGTTTGATTCATTTTTCTATTTGGATTTTACTTTTTTTTTTTTTTTTATTAACAAAGATATAGGAAAATAAGAATAAATTTTATTTTTGGCATTCTTTATCATGTTTATTTTTTTATTCGACTAACATTTTATGTTTTCATTTTAGTATAATTAAAATAGTAAAATTTCAGATTCTAGTTTGTTTTAAATTTTCTATTTGGGCATATTCCAGTTTATTATTATTATTATTACTGAAAATCTATTTAGCCAAAAAAAAAAAAAAAAAAATTGGTATGTTTCAATTTTTTTAATTAACAATATTTTTTCTTTCCTAAACTAGTCAACTTATCAAATTTGAAGGATGGTGCCGAAATTTAGAAGAGGATTCAACTTGTTATGTTCGGCATTAACAAATTGTTTTCCTTGTATTTTTTGATATCCAGATGTTATATATTTGAATTTTGATATACTAATGTTAGAAATTTGAAGTTGATGAAAATAATTTTTATGAAATTCTTATTTCTTCAATAATATATTATTTGTATAAATTTAGAAAGGAATTAAAAAAAAAAAAAAAAAAACACTTAAAGAAGAGAAAGAGAATTTCTCAATTTTTTTCCTTCTCCTAATTTCTATTACAGATAACAAGGGGTCACAGATTCACAGAGTGGGTTGTGCGTTTGTGATTGTTCTCTAACTAGTATTACATCTTCGACTTTAGTTCCGTTTGTATTTCCGAGGAAAGGTAGGATGTCTCCCTGATATAGACATAGACATAAAAGAATTTTGTAGTAAGATAAAATTAAGCATACAAACAAAAGGTTTTAATATGGATGCCGAAACTATTGCACTTATAATTCTTGACGGCCACGTGTCTGAATCTCTGATCAACATCTCTAGTGGATGTAAAATCCCACTTAATTTTTAGCATAACACATTTCTTTGTAATTAACGAAGAAGAAGGGGACTCTCTAGGAGTTTATAGTTATTAACGCATAGAATAAACGTACGATAAAAATGATTCGTGCTTATTTAGTTAAGCTTTCTACTACCTCAAAAGATCTATAAACATCTATTTGAGTTTTTTTGAGTTGTTCGGTTAGGCTTTTGAGATTGTCTATTTTAAATTGAGTAGAGGTTAGTAGAGTTTAAACCTCTAATAGACAAAAGCTCATGGGAAGGTGCTTCTTTAAATAGACATATTTTATAAAAAAAGTCTACCAACCAAACATCTATAATTTTTTTTTGTTCAAAACTCTATTTCTAATAGATCTACTACAAGTAGATTTTTTACCAATAGAGGTTTTTCAAAAGTCCAACAAAACAAACTGAAATAATGAAGCATCTTCTTTTACAATATCAGGGAATTGAAAATTTGTCCCTAAATGGAGAATATATCTTCCAAAATAGCTTTGGCTTCTTGATCAACTTATTATATACTTTGAAAGCGAGCTGGCTTGGATAGCATTATAAGATTTGAGTTGCTTACATCGAGTTGAAGTGTTTTGACAGAAAATGTCTAGATCTCCTTGAGGTATTACCAAAATCGATTAATATTATAATTGTTTCAACAATTTTATAATGAGATGATAAAGTAATCAATTCTACCAATTAGTATAAATAAGAGATCATATTCATATAAAAATATTTAACTAGCTAGGCATTGAACGGCAGCTTTTGTAAACATCCTCACTAGTCTTTACTATAAAAGAAACCATTGTATTCATGTTGATTCATAAAAAATAAATTGTATTCATGGAATACTTAATGGCGGTAAAAATTTTCCTACTAGGACTCATTTTATTGACTTGTTCTGGGGCATTTGCTTCTGATAATCCTAGTCCTCTTCAAGATTTCTGTGTGGCAGACCTCAAAGCACCGGGTACTACGTACGTATGAATTCCATGTTCTTCAATCTTGTAAAAATATGTTATTGAATTTATTTATTGTGAGTAACCATCAAACCAAATAAACATGCATTTGTTTATGTATTTATACTGTAATTTGCGTCTTTGTTTGGGATTGGTTCACGTGCTAAGCTCGTTGGTCTAGAAAATAGGGTACGAACTTTAAAATAAAGAATCACATGCTCCCATTGTACTCTAAAATCCTGTTTCCAAGATTTTTTTTTAAAGTTTCTTACTCTAAATTTAGAATATCAAATATGAAACTCTAAACTTACTTTTAACATTTTATATTACATTTTTACCATCATTTTCATAGTTATATACATATATATATTTATCTTTTTTAAGCTTTTGCCATTAGTAGGATTCGAACCGCTGACTTGAGAGTTATTATCATATTCATATTTATAAACAAATATTTGACATTTATATCTTTTTTTTTTACCTTTTTAATTAAATTCAATTAATATATAAAAAGTTTTAATTAGTTTATAAATTTTATTATCATAAAAGTTATATCATTAGAAGTGTCTCATCTAGATCTTTAAAATGAGATTAATATTTTTATTTAATAATTTTTTATTTATTAATACTTACTTATTCTTACCATACTTTATATTAGTTGAAAATTTAGGTAGAAAATTGTTTGATGAAAAAATTTAGATAAACATATATGAGAGATTTTTTTTTTTGTTAGTGCATGAATGTGAGCAAATTAGTCTAAATTTAAGTGATAAAAAGTAGAGGTAAAAATTATAACAAATTCGATCATGCACTAATAAAAACATTATATTTTTACAAAAAAAGTTATTAAAAAAAATTATAAATGTTATTAAAATAATATTTGTTAAAATTTAGTTAAGCAATAATTTATTGAAGGAAGTAAAAAATAATAATTAAAATATAAGTTATTTGAAAATTGAAATAGAGATAGAGATAGAGATTGTAGTGGGAGTGATGAAATCTGGGGAGAATATATATTCCCTTTTAGAACTCTATTTTAGAGATAAAGATAGAGTATGTTTGGAAGATGCTTGTACGGGGTACTTAAATACTATTATTATTAGACCCTTTTTTCCATCGGGTTAAGCTTTTGTGTCTAATGTTACTGACATTTGTAACTTTAATGGCAGTGCTGGTAAATGGTTATGTTTGCAAGGATCCGAAGCTGGTTATAGCGGAGGACTTTTACACGAGTGGTCTTCACTTAGAACGTAACATATCAGACTCTTGTGGTTCTGGGTCAGACAGTATATCAGTAATACAAGTACCAGGACTCAACACTCTTGGCATCAGCATGGGCCGTGTAGACTTAGACTCATGGGGTGTTATTGCTCCACATTATCACCCGAGGCCCGAGGGCTAGCGAGATCATAACTGTATTACAAGGAACCATTGAAACAGGATTTGTCTCTTCGAACCCCGAAAACCGTCTGATATCCAAAGTGCTTAAGAAGGGAGATGTGTTTGTGATACCAAAGGGACTTGTTCACTTCCAAAGAAATATTGGAAATGGTCATGCAGTTGCCCTTACAGCTTTTAATAGCCAAAATCGGGGAGTGGTTACAGTTGGAAATGCGGTGTTTGGTTCAAAACCAAGTATCTCAAGTGATCTTCTAGCCAAGAGTTTCCAAGTGGATGAGAATGTCATTCATCAACTGCAGGCCAAGTTCTAGATTAGACAACTGATGTTTTTTTTTTTTAATTTTATTTTTTTTTGTTTTTGTTTTTGTTTTTGTGTTTTTTTTTGTTTTTTTGTTTTTTAATTTATTAACTGCAGTGGCAACAACTTGAACCAGAAAACATTTACCGGCTCAATAAATGCCCTTACCACCAAGCAAATATGAATGATTCAATATAACTGTGTGTTGGTCATTTTACTTTCCATTCCAATTTGGTGAAGTATCTCTTTAATTTTACTTACATGTAAGTGTACATTAATTAATGAGTTAATTACACCAAACTCCCCTGAGGTTTGCTTTTTTAAACACGAAAACAACTTTATCGTTAATTGACACTCCCCTCCCCTCCCGTTAGTCAAACTTAACAGTTAACCGTCCAAAATAAGGGTATTTTCATCATTCATAATTTCAAGCATTTAAAAAAATAATTAAAAAAAAAAAACAGATTAATTGAAATTTTTTAATGTTGTTAAAAAAATTGAAATTAAAAAAAAAAATCAGAAAAAAAAAAAATCTCCACCGTCCATCTGAAATTAATCCAATTTGGATCTCCATCAAAGGAGATCTCTGATTTCCAAGGACGCCAAGAACCTTCAATTCTCCACAAAGAATAGATCTTTATTTGGTAGGGAGGAAAGAAAATAGGAAGGATAGAAAGATTTGGAGGGATAGAAAATAGGAGGGAAAGAAAGGAAAATGATTTTCCCTTAAACTGTTTGGTAAACATGAAGGAAAGAAATGATCTTTTTATCAATTTTACTATTTTACCTTTACATTATATTTTATATATTAAAAAAAATGGACAAAATTGTAATTTTAAGTCAAACCAAAAAGCAAGCTTTCTTTCCCTCCCATTTCCTTCCACTTTTGGGAGGATTAAAATTGGTGGGTCCCACCCACAAATCTTCCCTCCCATTTTTCCCTTCCTTCCCTTTTTCTCTCCATACCAAACACATATTTATCCATTTTCTTCTCCCTTTTCCCTCCACCCTTTTCTTTCCTCTCCCTTTTCTTCCCTACCAAACACACCCTTAGTGATCATGCATTTCAGGAACCGTAAAGAACAGCTTAGGAATGCATCTTTTATGCTCAATTCATCACCTATGCTGATTTTGACCTGCAAAATGAAAAATAAACATAAAAAGAATTAAAAAAAAAAAGGATGTGAAGGATATTTAAGGCATGATTGATCTAAAAAAAATAGGGAAATTATGGCACTTATCATATAGAAAAAATGATTTCACGTAGTATAGCAAAGATAATTTCACACAGTATTTAAAACTTCAGGAGAAATTCATAAATAACCATTTTAGTTTCATAAAAATCGTTTATACTCATAAACTTCGGGAGAAATTCATAAAAATTTTACTTACACATTTGGAACAATGTTGTTATGATTTTCGAATTGAAACTCCAGAACCTTCAACAAACAACAATGCTACAAAATGAAGTTATTTTATTATTTGTTTTTATTCCTGTGTATAGCAACTTAATGTTTTGTTTCATACAAACTTGGTTAGTGATGGCTGAGAAATTAGAATGATAAGAGAGAGACCTTAAGAGAGAGAGAAGAGAGAGAGAAAAGGGAGAGGAAGAGGTAGGAGGAAGATGTAAATTATGTTTTAGGGTATTTCGGTAATTCTATTGGCTATAGGGTCTAGAGAAATTGTTACAGTTGTAACAATAAAACTTAAGAAAATGCTTGAGTACTGATTGGTCAGTACCCAAGCAAACTGACCACCCAATGGGTGTTGCCATGTGGCTAAAACTCTTTCACTTTTTATATTTTTCTCCTTGTTTTGGGTTACGTGGCAACCAACCATTGGGTTGGTCAGTACCTTGGGTACTGACCGGTCAACACCCAAGTGTTGTCCTAAAACTTATAGATGTGGTTAAAAACAAATTTCTTAGAACTTATGTGGTTAAAATTGATAATTCCCTCCCCTCTTTCTGGAAAGGTCAAAGTTGCTCCAAATTTGAAGTTCCTTCCTCAACAAAAATCTAAACTTGGATTGCCTACCAACCGTTTAGTTCCAAATTATAGTTGAAGAATAACCGTTTAGTTTTCGCCGGCTTAAAGCTGTCTATTTCCGGTTTAACAAGATTCTATTTCTGAATCTCTCCCCCTTATATAAATAAGATTGGATTCATGCATGTTTCTCTCACAAACTCAAACATAATTATTTTCCCATTTTACACCAATTGAACATGGCCACTAATAAGATGCTCTTGGCATGTATCCTAGCTCTTTCGTTCTCGGTTGCATTGGCATCTGTGGTCCCTGTTCAGGATTTCTGCGTTGCAGACCCAAATGGGGTGGCTTGCAAGGATCCAAAGCTAGTCAAAGAGGATGACTTCTTCTTCTCTGGATTTGACAAACGTGGTAACACATCAAACCCAATGGGGTCCAAGGTAACACAATTCAATGTAGCCCAAATTCCAGGACTTAACACTCTTGGTGTTGCAACGGCACGCCTTGATTTTGCACCATGTGGCCTCAATGCTCCTCACATACACCCTCGTGCCTCCGAAATCATGACCGTCCTGAGAGGCACCCTTGAAGTTGGATTCGTCACCTCCTACCCCGAATTACGTCACTTCAAAAAGGTGCTAAACAAGGGTGATATGTTTGTTTTCCCAATCGGTCTCATCCATTACCAGAAAAATGTTGGCAAAAGACATGCCGTAGCAATTGCAGCTTTCAACAGCCAAAACCCAGGTGCGATCCCAGTTGCTACCACAGTGTTCCATGCTATGCCTAATATTGATTCAGGCATTGTTGCAAAAGCTTTCCAATTAGACAAAGTCTTTGTCGAATCCATTCAATCAAAGGTATAAATCAACAACGATCACTATATTTAAAAAGAAGGAGGAGCAATTAATTTATGTAAGCAGTTGGAATGTTGTAACCATTATATTCTTCAAATTTTTATAAGCTATATATATAAATCCATGAAGGTGGTGTAAGAGTTTGTCATGCTATACATTTTCTTTTATTTTCTAATTACAAAAGGAACCATACAATGTTTAGCATATTTCGATAGGCAAGTTGAATAAAAGATAAGCTTCTCGGTTAACAAATTAAATATGCATAATAAATTTGATGAGCTAGAACATTGCAAAGCTAGCTGAAACTTCTGCTGAGCAAGAAGCACTTGATACTCCTTTACATTCCTCAAACGAAACTGGATTTTGACATCATACTCCTTTACATTTGAATATCTACCTACCGTATAAAGTTATGATTGAAAAATCATGCAGATGTCAGTTTTGAAAACTCTAAATTAAAACATTAAAAACGTTTTTCAAAACTGGACAAAATGTATTGAATGGACTTCGCACCTCTCTAATATGAAACTCCACATGCAAAAAAAAAAAAAAAAAAAAAAAATGACATTCCAAAGTACAAACGAGAGTAGACCCACCTTGAGGGATTTGGATCCTTTACTGATCTAATTTTTATTTATTTATTTATTTTTATCTTTTTAAAGCATGGTTGTTGATAAAGTAGTTGTGAAAACCAATTACATCTTAACTACCCATTTATTACAATATTTATGTATCATGAGATTATGTGAGGTTAGGAAAAAAAACAGATCAGTAAATGATCCAAATTCCACCTTGAGACCAGGTGGGGCCCATGGCCTACCTCAATTCTTTTTTAAAAAAAATAATTTGATTTTACTATTTTTTTTTATATATATTTATAACAACAATAATGCTACTTTGTCCAAATCTAGTGCCTAAATGATGTGGCAACACTCTAATCCATTTATTTAAATTATATTAGATTTGCATGATTTAAATGAATGAATTAAAGTTTTGGCACATCATTTTGGTACCAAATTTGGGCAAATAACATTCTTCTTTGAAAGTTCTACTCAAATAAACTAGGTGTGTTATCAATATTAATTTTGGGGGGGGGGGGGGGGGGGGGGGGGGGGGGGGGGGGGGGGGGGTGAATAGATTTTAACAAATATACCCAATTTTCGCAAGCAAGTCAATTTTACGAAAATGCTCGGGGGGGGTGAATAGATTTTAACAAATATTACCCAATTTTCGCAAGCAAGTCAATTTTACGAAAATGCTCATAACTAGTCAAAATAATATATCAAGTGTAATATGTGCGGAATTTAAATAACACAAGATATATACGTGGAAACCCAACCACTGGGAAAAACCAAGGGCTGTATAGTGCACCACACTCGGAACTCGAAATCACTAATTGAAATGAAGTTTACAACCTATGTAGACCTCGTCTAACACTCCGGTCTGTAACCCCTCACTTCTACCCAGCGGGCCTTTATTAGCAACCCTATTCCAATTTGCTTGAGGCCTAAGCACTCTTAGCCCCAAGACTTACTTCTCTATGAAGAGAAACAACCTAAGTGAATATGTATGAATATTCAAAATGCAAATTAGAGCTAGGTTACTCTATATGCTTATCTAGGATAATGATATTGCAATTAAAACAATCCTAGATATAAATGGCTAGATGACATGTCAAATAGCTTAGCTAATCAAGATTAATCAAAAACCTAATTAGCTATCACAATACAACACTCAATCAATTCATCACAATTAATTCTCTAATCTTGTATTTATCATATGATCAAAACATACAAGTAAATTAAAAGAGAATAGCTTGATAGTAAAAATACTAAAATAAGATGAATTTAATCAAAATCTTACCAAGCAAGTTGTGATGATGCAAATCCAATCATGGATGCATTCTATATAGTAATAGAAGATGCAATATGAAATATGATGCAAAAGGGATTTGATTTGAGTGGTTAAAGGTGAGTTCTTGATTTGATTTTCTCTCAAATCTCTCTCTCTCTAGAATATGGAGCCTCTCTCTCTAGGGTTTTGATTTTGTGGCACACCCCTCAAAATGATGAGAAAGATATGTATTTATAATGCCCAAGTGAAACTATGTCGTTTTGGAAGAAATGGAAAAATGATGGGCATTTTCGCGGTACTCGCGTCAGTGCAGCGACCTCAAGATTCGAGAGCTTCGAAACATGACCAAACGACATCGAAACCTTTCATATGATATATCGTTGGAAAGGTATGGATGTCTACTTTCTACTCATTTTTATAGAATGACATTTTGATATCTGTAGAAAAGGTTATGGTCAATGAGTTACCAAAGGTCAGAAACGGACAACAACAGAGTTGCCCTGTTTTGGTTGTAACTTTGGAGATTTTAAAACCAATCCAAACGGTCATGAAATATTACGAATAATATACCGTTGGAAAGGTATGGGTGTCTAGTTTGTACAAAAATTTTCAAAACTCATTTTGAAGTTTTGTATAAAAGTTATGGTCACAAGACCATGCAAAGGTCAGTTTTGAAAAACATTTAAAACATTGAAATCTAATCTTTTGAAACTAGACACTTTACTCCAAACAATCAAGTCAAAACTACCACTTATCCAAGAGAAGAATGAGACCTTCTCAAGTGGTCAACCATCGCGCTAAGACATGCACACCATCGTGCAAGCGTGGACGTTTCCGATCACACAAACGGAAACGAATTACACCACACTTAAGACTAATAATGAAGTGCAAGTGTGGGAAGTGAATGCATCCTAATGCCTAAACATGTCATGGCATTTCAATGAACAAGATGCAATCAAAATAAAACATGCAAGAAGAGATGTTCAAGAACATGCTTGCACACATATAAAACACACAACATACAAGAATAAGATTTATGCATGAGTTGAGTGTGTGTGCAACTAATCTCTTCAAAGCAAATTAAGCACATAGAAGTTTACCTTTGGTGCTTATTAACCTTGAGGACATGAGAGGGTCTTGAGCTTGAATATCAATCACTTAAGCTACCCTTACATGCAATCCCCAATACGTGGTTTGTCCACGAAATAAGCCAATCAAGATATGAGAATCCTTACAAATAACACTTACCACAACATAACATTTGGTAGCACAGAAGCCATTGCTCTTCCTGTATTTATTGATGGCCCCACTACTTGCATTCTTTTAATGTCTTTTTTATTTTAAATTATCTATTATAAATTTTATTTTTTCTTATTTTTAATAGTTTTAGTTTGATGTACCTAAGTCCTAACACATCAAATCAATAAACCCTAAAATCTCATATTTAATTAATCGTATTAATATAATCAATTTATTATTATGATTCATTTTATTTTATTATCATTATTTAGAATCAATAAATCAATAATTTACCAACAATTAGAATTAATAATAAAAAATTCAAAAATATATCTAGTAATATTTATTAATTAATTATTTTTTGTATAAATTTAAAGTGAATTCATTATAAATACAAAACAAAATTTCTTATTTTAAAATTATATTGTAATTTTCTATTTTTTTTTTAAGAATAAAGATTATAATTGTCCATTGTTTATGTTGTTTTTCTTGTTATTATTTATTTTTTAATATTTTGTTTCTTTTTTTTTTATTTCTTTTTCACCGTAAGATCATTAAGTTCATATTAAGTATTTTATTTGTTTTATTTTATCTAAACTTCATTATACCATCATTTATATATATATATATATATATATAAAAAAACTCATTTTATTATGATCTTAAATTTTCAGTATTTTTTTATATAATTGTTATTTTGTGTAAGTGCCCCATCTCGTAATAATTTATGGGTCTGCCACTGATTCCAAATGCAATGCATTAGTATGTATGTGTGTGTGATCATCATATTATTCTCTCAATCAGCATAGAGATTAAAACCTTAACTTTCAATTTCCAATTGAGATCTTCGTAGCTTGTCACGTGCTCAATCCTTCAAGATCTTCATGACGACACCAAAGCTGAAATTACATTAAATAATATTTTGTTCATGAAATAAAGCCAACTAAATTTATTGACCTTACGATTCCCTTTGGCTATTTCATGACAAAACCTCAAAATCCTCACCATAGAAAAAATATATTCACTCATTCTAGAATCTCTTGGGAAGAACATTGAAAATGCGTCAATTACTACTATGGTAAACCAAGAAGGGGTTAAAAGGTTTCAATAATTTTGCGGAATTACAAAACTTAAAAACCAAATAATAATAAAACACCCAACTAAGTAGATATATGAATAAAGAGAAGAAGAAATATACACACGATTTTTACATGGAAACCCAAAATAGGGAGAAAAAAACCAATAACCAATCTTTTGATTAATACGTCACAAAATTAACAACTTGATAGTTTGTCTATGATCACTTCAGGACTATAACCCAACATATCTATCTGGCAGGCCGTTAACTAATGATCCTTAATCTTGTAGCTCACATAAGTACAATCTCTACAAGTCTTCTTCATTTTCTCATTGATGTAAAGTTTCAGTAAATCTTCTTCCTTTGCTCATCGGAGTATAGTCTCAGTGAGTCTTTTTCCTTTGCTCATGAAAGTGCATTCTATGATCCCTTCAAGAATCCAAACTCTAATAACTTAAGAGAATGAACTAAGTGCATATGAAAGTAAACAAGAATAACCAAATGGTGTGTACGAGATCAATGGCACATTATGAAAGGCTAGAACAATGACGCACAATGAAAAGAAATAATAACTAGCCTTAACAGTCTCAAATAGTCTCACACAAGAATAAGCTTCAAGAAATATGTGAGCACAAATCAATGTAGAGACAATTGGTGTAGAGAATGGTTGTCTATAAACAATGAGAAATCTCGCTATTTGTAGACTCTAATATCCTAGAATAAACCCAACAAGAAATAGGCAATCTTTGTCCAATAGGGTTTAAAAAAACCTATTTAAAAATGAGAGTTATTTCCAAAATTGAATGAAACACTAAAAAGAACTTTCCAAAAACCAAAGATTAAATCAAACACAAATAAGTTTTTCCAAGTTGAAAACATTTTAAATAGATAGGAAAATCAATTATGGAAAGTTTAAAACAAACGGGAGGTCCAACAAATGTAAACGACCAAGATATGACGAAAATACGAAAGTTCACGCAAGTGGCATCATGTGCCACTGCTGGGAGTGGAGAGCCACCATTGGCAGCGGTGCTCTTTGGTCTCATCGCTGGCAGCGATGAGATGCTAGCTAGCGACGGTGAGATCCCAGCTTGGAGTGGTGGTCTCGATTCTCGGTTCCCCTGCTTCAGCTTTGACTTCAAGCTCTTTGAAACATCCAAACGATGTCCAAATGTTTTGTGTAATATACTGTTGGAATGGTACGGATATCTAGTTTCTCAACGTGTTTTCAAAACACATTTTGAATGACTATAAAAAGTTTGATTGAAAAACTAAGCAAAGATTGGTTTTGAAAATTCTAAAAACTTTGAAAAAAAAAAAAACATTTTCGAAACTAGAAAAAATGTAATGAATGGAATTCACACCATTTAAGCATGAAACTCCACTTGCAAACAAACATCATACGACTTTCTAAATGTATTCATGAATATGTATGTGTATGTGTGAGATCATTCTATCATTCACTCAAGTAATATAGTGATTAGGTTCCAAAACCTTACTGTTTGAAGTTCCACTTGAGATTAGTTTACTTTAACACGTGCTAGATCCTTTAAGATCTTCATGATGATACAATCAAGCACCTAAGCTAAAATAACATCATAGAGAATTTTGTTCACAAAATAAAGCCAACTAAACTTATTGACCTTACAAAAACTATACTTATCATGGCCATCAATGGACATGAGGTGAGCTCTCATCCTCCATTTCCAAAAGGAATAATTCGTCCCAATGAGTAATAGTGACCTTGAATGCAAAGCACGCTCTCTCCACATCCCACTCATGATATGCAAGATACAATATGCAAGGAACAACTTAAGTATGTCTAGGCATCTGCTCTGATTCCAATTGAAAGTGTGTATATATATGTTAACTATTAACTTAATGGGGGGTCAATAGGTTGTTTCCTAAATTTTCCTGAATTTTTGATTAAACATAATATGGCAAACATACACTACCAAGATGTAAATGTGGAAAATAAAGCACACTTAGACTTTTACGTAGAAAACTCTCAACGGGTAAAAATTCACAAAATTCACTATATGATGGATTAATTACACCTTCTAGTTGATCACTCAATTAGTCACACTACTGTTAGACTAATAACATTCTCTTCTACCAATCGGGCCTTCTGTAGTGGTTCTTGACAATGCTTCTTCAAAATACCTTTTGCAATGAAACAAATAACGGTGTGCTAATTATATCTAAAGGGGGGATGAATAGATTTTAATCAAGTCATATTACCAATTTTTCTTGATTAGTCAATATTCAATAAAAACCCCTATCTAGTCAAAACTAGAATCAAGTGTAAAATGCAAAAATTAAATAACACTTGATTTTTACATGGAAACCTTCAACAAAGAAAACCCATGGGCTAATATGTACACCACACACGATCCTCGAATCCACTATTTGTAATGATGTTTACAATATATGTTGACCACGTCAAACCTTACACGATCACTAACCTACCATTACAACCTAACGGGCCTTTAATAGCGAACCTAGATCAATTTGCTTGTTGCCTAAGCAACCTTAACCACAAGACTTAATTCTCACTAAAGAGATCAACAACCTAAGTGAATACCATGATATTCAATTATGCAATTAATGCTATGTTACACTAAATGCTTATCTAGGATGAAAGATGACAATAATCACAATCCTAGATATCAATATTACTATATGACGTGGCATACAACATAGCTATCAAAGATAAAATAATCCTAGATGTTAAAGCTATCAAAATACAACTCACAATCAAACAACACAATAATCTCAATCTTGTATTTAGAATATGATCTAAAAGCATACAAGTTATAAAAGAGATTAATTGCTAAATAAAAACACTAAAATGTATGAAGATAGTGTTCAACTTACCAAACTATGTGTGTTGAAGAAGACCCATGCTTAGATGCATCCTAGATGATTTTAGATGATGCTTGGATGAAGTTTCATACACATGGAAGTGAGTTTAGAGTATCAAATGAGCAATCTTTGTGCTTTTTCTCTTAAAAATCTCTCTTTCTCTTTTAGGGTTCTTGATGTTCAAAGAGCTAAGTGAAAGAGAGTGACATAATGGTGTATTTATAGAGAGCAACAAAAGGCTTGGTGAAAAGACAAGTTTGCCCCTTAAATGCGCCAATCGACGGTTTCATTCAGCGGCCACCAACCACCGATCATAACCGACGAATTGAACCCGAGAGAACAGGGGATCAACGGTGGTTTCATGGCCACCGATTACAACTATCGATTTGAGATTGAGATATTTAAATCAATCAGGTCTCATCGGCGGTTGGGACCGCCGATCATAACTGCAGATCTACTCCAAAACCTTTTGGACTCATTCGGTGGTTTCATTCTGCGGTCATGGCCGCTGATCAAACCGCCATTTCACCAATTGTAGTGAAACCGAAAGAGAAGCCACGAGCATTCTTTGAAAGCGATCCTCGCACTAAACCAAGCACACCAATGTGCAGCACGGACATTTCTGAACATTCTTCGGGAAACAAATTACTAGACACACTAACAAGATACAACAAAGAAGTTCAAGTGTGAAATGTGAAAAGAATGCACATAAGAGCAATGAGCATATATGCAAGCATGAGAAGTGTGTGTGTGCAACTAGATCTCTTCAATGAAAACTAAGCACAAGATATACCTTTAGAGTGCTTATCAACTTGAGGTCTTGAGAAGGGCCTTTGAGAATGATTACCAACACCTAAGCTACCATTTACATTTCAAACCCCAATTGTGGTTTGTCATCGAAATAAACCAATCAAACTTGAGGAACTTACAATCTCCCCCTTTGGCCATTTTGTGACAAAACCACCACTCACATTGATCCTTACAACAAAATTGAAACTAAAGGTCAACAATGATTTTCTACATTACAAAGAGATAATTAAAAGCTAAAACATGAAGTCTTCAATTTCTTGTAGAACAATCAATCCTTTAAAACAAAAATTTACACTTTCCAAATCAAGTGTATGTGAGATGATCAAGTGAAATCAAAATAATTATTTGCATTTTACAGAAATCAAGCAACATCATGCAATGAATGTGCAATGCAATGCTCCCACTCAACGGGTTACTCCCACTCAATTTGTAATCTCCCCAAAATGCGAATTAGCTACTACAACTCCCTTACACATACTACTCCCTTTTTTTTTTTTTTCATGAGATAGGCAAAGGAGTATTCCCCAACCGGGTCATTTTAGCAAAGAGAGATAGTAGCAAACGAGACATTTGCATAATCATATAAGCCACTTTATGCAACTCAATTAATTGGAGAGAAGCAAGGAGATTTATTTTATGAAAAATGTGTGATTAAGATGCTTTGCATGCAAGACATGTTGCATTTAAGTCCAAAAATCAATGGTATTTGGCAAAGCAAATGGCAAAGGTTTCCTAAAGAATTCAAACCGATTTTACCATTTGTCATGAATCAAAGCAAGGATATAGAAATGTCATTCATTCACATTTAGAGGGCAACTATATCCAACTTTATAAGCAAAACATGGCATGAGCGACTTTTTGCACCCTATTCGATTTTTCCGGGTAAGATACCCGTATAATAGTAGCAATGTTCAACAAAGAAAGAAAGATAGACATTGGATTTTAAAATCCTTAGAACAGATTCAAGATCCTTCATTTATTTGAGTCTCATAAGCTTTCCGCACATAATTTTGCGTTATGAAATTTGCAATCAACAATCATGCTTTTTATTTTTTTATTTTATTTTTTTTAAGCAAGTTATTTGAATTCATGCTTTTCATTTTAAGCATATCATTTAAAGAATCATTATGTCATGGAGAATAATCATAGGTCATTCAAAGAGTACTTCCTAGGTATATCTCATAGTCCAAAAATGCATGTTTGAACATAAATATGATATGGATTACAATCAAAGAAATGGTTCACACTTATTTAAGAAAATATCATATAAGCATATGTGCAACCAAGATATTCTAACAATTAATAAAAAAGCATAATGTATATCAATTTTTTGCATGTGACAAGTATGTAATATTGCTCTCTTTGCTTGAGTTCCCCTTATGGGGTCAATTTTCATACCATATCAATCCACTAGACATATCCCAATAGATCTACTAAGTACATGAAACTTAGTTGCATCTAAGGGTTTAGTAAATAAATCCACTAGTTGATCATTTGTACCTATATGTTCAAGTACAATGCATTTGTTCTCAACTAGTTCTCTAATGAAATGATGTCGGATGTCAATATATATGCTTAGTCCTACAATGTTGCACCGGATTCTTAGAAATGCTAATGGCACTCATGTTATCACAAAAGAGGGTTAAAGTACCTTCATTGAATCCGTAGTCGACTAGCATTTACTTCATCTATAAGAGTTGTGTGCATCCACTCCCCACAGCAATGTATTCAGCTTCAGCCGTGGACAAGGAAATTGAATTTTGCTTCTTACAAAACCAAGACATTAAGTTGTTCCCTAGGAAAAAGCAGCCGCCCGATGTGCTTTTTCTATCATCATAATTTCCTGCCCAATCCGCATCACTAAAACCAACTAAGCTAGCATTAATGTCAAAAGAGTACCAAATCCCATAGTTGGATGTCCTGTTCATATAGCGAATGATTCTCTTAACGGAAGAGAGATGGAACTCCTTAGAATCCGCTTGGTACCTAGCACACACACCCACAGTAAAAGATATATCGGGCCTACTTGCGGTCAAATAAAGCAAGCTACCAATCATGCCCTGATATAGAGTTTTATCCACACTTTTTCCACTAGCATCCTTACTTAGCTTCAAAGTGGTACTCATAAGTGTATCACAATGTTTGGCATTTTTAAGACCAAATTTCTTCACTAGGTTCTTAGTATATGTAACTTGGGTTATAAAAATCCCATAATTTAATTGCTTAATTTGTAAACCTAGGAAGTAACTTAGCTCATCAACAAGACTCATCTCAAATTCATGAGACATGATATCAACAAATTGTTGGACTTTGATGTTGTTGGTGGAGCCAAACAATATCATCAACATATATTTGAGCTATGAAAAGCTCATCATTGTTTTTCTTGATGAATAGAGTCTTGTCAACACTACCTCTTGTGTAGTCATTGTCAACAAGAAATTGAGTGAGGAGCTCATACCAAGCCCTCGGTGCTTGTTTCAACCCATATAAAGTATTCTTGAAGCGATAGACATGGTGGGGTGGTGTGTGTCCACAAACCCCTTGGGTTGTTCAACAAACATTTCCTCTTGCAAGAAGCCATTGAGGAAGGCACTTTTCACATCCATTTAGGGCAATTTGAACTTGTGCACACAAGATATGGACAAGAGCAACAGAAGACTTGGTGAAAAGATAAATTTGCCCCTGAAACGCGCTAATCAGCGGTTTCATTCGGCAGCCAACAACCGACGATCATAACAGCCGAATTGAACCCGAGAGAACAAGGGATCAATAACGGTTTCAATAGGCGGTTTCATGGCTGTCGATTACAATTACCGATTTGAGACCAAGATATTTAAATCAATCGGGTCTCATCGGCGGTCGGGGCCGTCGATCATAACCGTTGATCTATTTCATAACCTTCCTATGTGTAAAATCGTGTTATAAAAGCCTAACTCGCAAGTGCACGAATCGTGAGATAAGTACAGCAACAAGTAGGGATCGTTCCCACGAGGAAAAGTGATTTACCAATTAAACTAGTTCTAATCAAAGCTAAGCAATTAACAGTATCAAAAGAGTTAATTGAGTGATTGATTGATTGAGTACCGATTAACACTAAAATAAACTAAGAAAAGCAATTTACAAGAATATGTGAATGTGATCAAAAGGTGAGAGGACTAGGTCATCAATGCTCCCCAACTACGTCTACTCAATGCTTCGAATTGACTTTTGATAAAAGATGTAACTCAAATTAAGGGTTCGTTCTTATCTTATTTATGATTGTTACCGTATGATCCTGGGATGAATCAAGTGTTCTCAACTGTAATTCAATTTAACTCAAAAACTTGAGATATGAATCACAACCAAAAACCCATTAAGCACAAGAACAAGAACCAAAATTGCATCCCAAAAACTTAGGGTTGCTAATTTTATTCATTCAATTAAATATTGGCTCTCAATTATAATTCAATTTAACTCAAAAACTTGAGATATAAATCACAATCAAAAACCCTAAATTCCTACCTAGCATAAAACTATGCATCAACAAGAATAAAGAATAAAGATATAGGATGAATTGAATAAATCAAAACCTAAATTAATGAAAAGATAGTCAATTCTAACAAAGAGTACATAGAGGTTCACATTGACTCCCTAGTATGGAGTTAGACACAAAGAAACAAGAGGGGAAAAAGATAAAACCCATTGAAAGTCTTCAACGAATTCTTCAAATCTTCAATGTTGGCAACTCCTTCATCTTCAAATCTTCTATGTATAAAGATGGATGATGAAATCGTGTGATGAGCAAAAGTGTTGAATGTCTGAATGGGAGAGTCGAACCAGAGGCAGCCCTAAAGACCACTCAATATATATATAGGCCTCCAAATCCGAATAAGAAAAGACTTCGTCAATCAGGATGAAACTACCAGACCGCTGCCATTACCGCTGCCAATGCGGCAGCGGCGTGGCAGCGGTAGCGACAAAATACAGACAACCGCTGCGGCTACGGCAGCTGCATAGGCAACGACACCTACTGTTTTCAGAACGCTGCTGCATCGCTGCTAATTAATTGGGAGCGATTCAGCTGCACTTTTGAATATTTGCACACAAGCCCCCGAAGTCTTCTAAATAGCACTTTTTGCCTGATATTCTTCAAATTATTCATCTGGATCCAAAATCCTGAAAATGCTCACATACACACATTAAATCCCAAAAAGACCCAAGAAATAAGCAATTGATTGGAGGAATGGGGATAAAAAACATATACAATAAATGATCGATCACCTTCTGGACTCATTCGGCGGTTTCATTCGACGGTCATACCCGTCGATCAAACCACTGTTTCACCAATTATGGTGAAACCAAATGAGAAGCCAAGAGCATTCTCCGAAGGCGATCCTCACGTTAAACCGAACACACCAATGTACAGCACGAACATTTCCAAACATTCTTCGGGAAAAGAATTACTAGGCACACTAACAAGATACAACAAAGAAGTGCAAGTGTGAAATGTGAAGAGAATGCACACAAGAGCAATGAGCATATATGCAAGCATGAGAAGTGCGTGTGTGCACAAGATATACCTTTAGAGTGCTTATCAACTTGAGGTCTTGAGAATGGCCTTTGAGCATGATCACCAACATCTAAGCTACCCTTTACATTTCAAACCCCAATTGTGGTTTGTCACTGAAATAAGCCAATAAAACTTGAGGAACTTACAATTAGAATGAGCAAGCATTGTGTGAGTCAAAGGTTTTTAAAAATGGCTCGCATGGTAGATAGATTTAGGCTACGATCCAAGAGTGGTGTGACTAGGTGAGTAAACCTGAGGATGTTACTAAATTATCATATAGTGGATTTCTATGACGAAAGTGGTTGATGGTGGTTGGTTTTGTGATTATTTCCTATTGAGGTTTCCACATAAAATCAAGTGTCAAATGTCTTTATCCCCTACTTGATTTTAATTGTGTTTATTCTGCATTGTTTTTATTCTGATGGGGTGTAATAAAAAATATTGGGTATAAACCTATTCACCCTTACCCTGTAGGTTCGTAGAGTGTTGAGCGACACACTTTCAAGTTCAAGACTTACCATACGCATAGAACTTTTGAAGATGTCAAGATGCCTGAAAAGTTGTTGATCCTAGACGAACAAGTCCAAAAGGACATAAAAAGGCAACTGACTTAGTACACACACCTTTTTCGTTTAAACACAAGAAAAAAGTCAATACAAACAAATGTCCACAAAGTAATACTAATATTATTAGTCATAGATTCTTCCGAGGATTTTATGACAATCTATCAATCAGACTAAACTAACATTACTAATTATATAGATTTTTAGTTTTTTAGGATCGTGTGCTAAGCTGCTAATCATTCATTCTTATTAACCTAATTTATTTATGTTGTTAAAGACAAATTTTGTCAGACCTAGGAAGAACACCTATCCATGACCTCACCCAGTTGGGACTTTTCCCAAAATATTTTGAGGTCCGTTTGCTACCAAGTTCGAGGCTAGTCGATGTTACAGATTGATGGTTTGGGACCCTCACACCTCTTATATTGACGTATTGCTATGAATAACATGCTAAAATTGTCAATACTCCAAAATTGGCACTTGTGCTTAATAAGGCACATCTAATAACAACATTGACCTGGAATAAGAAAATATGAGGTCAAACCCCCTAGGTCTGATATATGCTATTTGAAAGCACCAGTTTTAAGTGCATATGGGTCTAATGAGTATGGGAAGATCTCAAACTGTTGTACATGATCTTAGAGGACTTAGGGTGACCTCGGTCACCTAAGAGTTTCCCTAACTAAAGAAAATGTGTTAAACACAGAGTTTTTACTTCAAATACATTTAATGAAACGTGCAGGGACATGACACTGATATTTTGGAGGAGTTGGCAAGTGCATAGAAGTCCGCAACATACCACTCTCATCCAAATAGTTGATAAGAGTCCAATTTCCTTAAAACTGGGAAGTGGTTAATTTCAGCTGAGATATTGTATAAGCAGGACTATTGGCACTCACCAAGTTGACTCGGCCCACTTTTCATCCGTCAATAAGCCCTTGAAACATCAAAAGTTCACCTAGTCCAAACAAGCCCAATCAGCATCCAAGTCAGTTGGACGTCGGTTACATCAGCTGGTTAACGTTTTGATGAAAAAATATTTTCAACCTTCCCAACCTAAGAATTTTAGAAGTATTGGGTACCTTGCAGGAAACCTCCTTTCTCGGGTACCTTCTAGCATAGAACTTCGAGGTCATTTGCCTACAAATTTAAAGGTTAGCTGAAACCCTTCTTTATCAATTCATGATCCCTATTGTTTGTAGTTTGGCACTCAGTCCATGTCACTAGTCAAATTCAACCACATAACATAATGAGGCTACCTTTTCGACCTAGACAAGCTTCCTATTTCGAATGAAGCAAGTAACCTAGGTCAACATCTCTAAGAGTTACAATGAATCTATATAGCATTTAGTCTAGATACAATGCAGAGTTCAAGCTAGAGGAAAGAAGAAAAGTTAGCTGAGAGTTTGTAGGAACATGGACTCTATCCATTCTCTTTGAACTACAACAGAGTCCTAGGATGTGAAGACTTCTGTTTGAACTAAATCTCTTCAAATACACAATGTTAATACATGTCAGAATCACAAAGAAGAATCCTGTTACAACTCAAATACATGATAGTTGGATTTATTACATGTTTAAAGGCTTTACATGTTTGTCCAAGTTATCAAAGAAGAAAGAGGTAAGGCACTCTAGCCACGCTCTTAGAGAAAAAGATAATGACATCCACCATGAAAGAAGTGGGAAAACAATTATAAAACAGTATAAAAGAGGATTAAAAGACTGTGTACAAACTACGATCAATCAAATAAAAGAACACTAACAACTTTCAACATTTACTTTTGAGTTTTATCATTCTTTTCTTTATTTGGATCGATTAATGAAAGTTGGATATACATGTCTCGATCAACTTTTGTTGGAAATTTTGTGATAAACTCTTAACTTGAGAGCACAAATTGAGTATGATTAATTCCATGAAAATAGAAGATTAAAGTGTCTTCGAATTCTCCTCCGTGAGAGCTTCGAAATGGTATACTCAAACTCACAAAATGGTTAATGGGTGAATGAGAAATTGAGTCTCAAGGTGAGCCCAAAATGTGGTGAACAATGACATCCCACATTGGCTAGGGAAGAAACTTATATGTAGTATATAATGTAGTATATAAGTAAAAGTGTGATAGTAGCTATCAACATGTGTGTGGCATAGAGGCTCTCTCTCGTGCATGCAGGGGGGAGGGGGTGGTGCAAATCATGGACCTCGAACCTTCGAATGCGCGACTCGTGTGTGGGTGCGTCCTACGTACATAAATGCCGCTCCAATTGGACCATGAGAGTACAATTGACTTTTTGCCACTTCCCTAAGTCAAACGTTTTGTGTAAAGAATAAGGAAAGCTTTAACTATTTGGATTCTGATTTTCTTGCTTGATCACCAAGAATACAACATCGGATTTTTAATTATTATTTAATTAAATTATTTCCTTATTAAATCGAAATCGTGCTCACCAAGATATCGTACTCAACAAGATATTGTGTTCACCAAGATATTAACCAAGGAATTTTCGAATTTATTCCTAAACCCTAGTGCTTTGATTTTGCCTATAAATACCCTAGCATTCTTTTCATATCAAATAATTCAAGAATACACAGAAAACATAGCAGTCGAATACTTCTTAACTTCTCTGTTCTTAGTAAGTTTGAGCTCGGTTTGAGTTCGCTGAGAGTGGCTTGTGCATCGCACTTCCACTGTTTAACCGTTGTATCCTAGGAGACGATCGCTGATACACATACGGTGTAATATATGGCGAAATCGTCTTAAGGACACCGTGTGAAACACGGGCCTCGGTTTATTTAATCTGAATTTCTGACGTGATTATTTTTATGGTTTATTCACCTTCTTTGCTGCAGGTTCAATTCCAGATTGTGTCTTTCTTTCAGGGTACCTTATTTAAAATGTAATAGCTGGACAAAATAGATTCACCCCACATGTTCTGAGGCAGTCCAAAACTTATCAGCATTGCATTCGTCATCTCTTTCAAGGTAAGATTTTTTCGTTCTACAATACCGTTTTGCTGAAGGGAATATGGTGCAGTGGTTTGGCATATGATTCTGTGTTGTGCACAGATTTCAAGGTACTCACCACCTCGGTCACTTCTCAGTACCTTGATTTTCTTGTTGATTTAATTCTCAACTTCAATTTTATAGAGACTAAACTTCTTTATAGCTTCATCTTTGTTTTTCAACAAATATACATAGCAGTATTTGGTGCTATCATCTATAAACGTGATGAAATATTTGTTGCCACCTCTTGTTTGGACAAATTTTAAATCACATATGTCTGAGTTGTAGATCTGCTAACCAAAGGGTTAAACAGAGAATTGGTTGATACATCATCGAGGGGAATGGGACTAAAGCCCATGAGATAAAAAGTTGATATAATGGACACCCAACCTAGTTGACTGGAGATCCCAAGATCTAGGTTCAATGGGACAACCAAGTTGTAAGACTTAGTTGGATCACTGTGAGGGTTACCCTCAAGTCCATTCCTATGATGAAACAGTGATACCCGTAGGGAAAATGTTAAACTATGTTTTTAATGATTCTTATGCGTCGAAATTCCAAGCTATGGAAATCTGAGTAGAGTAATGAGAGTTACTCTTAATTAAGAAATCACCTATGTGAGAGAGAAGTTGGGCCACTTCTAAAAGAGAATAATGATGGGCTATATTCTCCAATGACTCTCACAGAACCAGGCGCATGTTCATGGCCAAAACGAACATAACAATGAGAACCAAATCGAGTCTGGAAGATACCTGTGTGAGGTGTGTGATCGTTTACACAAAATGACAGAATAGTTCAAGGATATCACATCTACTGATCAACCAGTAAAGTAAGCATACATTTACAAGGGAAGGTTCAAAGGGTAACACCTACTTATCCTATGCAGGTTTCGACCGTTTGAACTTACCAAACATCATCTCTCATGTCTCCTAGGTCAATTTTATTCATGTGGGGGATTGTTGGAAATTTTGTGATAAACTCTTAACTTGAGAGCACAAATTGAGTATGATTAATTCCATGAAAATGGAAGATTAAAATGTATTCGAATTCTCCTTCGTGAGAACTTCGAAATGGTATACTTAAACTCACAAAATGGTTAATGAGTGAATGAGAAATTGAGTCTCAAGGTGAGCCCAAAATGTGGTGAACAATGGCACATCCCACATTGGCTAGGGAAGAAACTTATATGTAGTATATAATGTAGTATATAAGTAAATGTGTGATAGTAGCTATCAACATGTGTGTGGCATAGAGGCTCTCTCTCGCACGCGCAGGGTGGGGTGTAAATCATGGACCTCGAACCTTTGAATGTGCGACTTGTGTGTAAGCGCGTCCACTAATGCCGCTCCGATTGGACCATGAGAGTACAGTTGACTTTAGTCTACTTCCCTAAGTCAAATGTTTTGTGTAAAGAATAAGGAAAGCTTTAACTATTTGGATTCTTATTTTCTTGCTTGATCACCAAGAATACAGAATCGGATTTTTAATTATTATTTAATTAAATTATTTCCTTATTAAATAGAAATCGAGCTCACCAAGATATTGTGCTCAATAAGATATCGTGTTCACCAAGATATTAACCAAGGGATTTCCGAATTTATCCCTAAACCCTAGTGCTTCGATTTTGCTTATAAATACCCTAGTATTCTTTTCATATCAAATAATTCAAGAATACACAGAAAACACAGCAGCCAAATACTTCTTCTCTTCTCTGTTTCTTTGTAAATTTGAGCTCAGTTTGAGTTCGCTGAAAGTGGCTTGTGCATCGCACTTCAACTGTTTAACCATTGTATCCTGGGAGACGATCGCTGATACACATACGGTGTATATACGGCGAAATCGTCTTAAGGACACCGTGTGAAACGCAGGTCTCGGTTTATTTAATCTGAATTTCTAACGTGATTATTTTTATGGTTTATTCACCTTCTGTTGCTGCATGTTGAATTCCATATTGTGTTTTGGATAATTAAACAACAACTTTTAGTCTTTTACTTTGAAATAACATATGTATATGCAAACACTAGTTGAAAACGTAATCCTAAAACATTTCTATCACAATTGCAGTTCGGCTAGCCTTTGAACTCACTACAAGGTCTGAATAAAAAGTTTTCTAGGTTGATCCGAGGCTGTCCTCTACAAGTGCCACCTCGCAAAATCTGGTTAACGATTTTTTGTCGTTAACATATGTGATTTAAAATAAAATAAAAAATTTAAAAATAAAAAAAAAGTTACTACAATGGTATGTATCAATGTATGCATAGTCTCATTAAAATTATCTAACATAGTAAGATCCCTGCCAAATTATTTTACATTATCCACAAGCATTACATTGCTAGTTACACATATTTCAAAGGATCTCATGTGGATCGGTCAAGCTTTACTAAAGTGACATTACTAATTATATCGATCCTTTTTTAAAATCGTGTTGTGATCGATCAGTCTCACCTACCTTCCATATATACGTGATTGTAAAAAAATCATTATTGGGATCAAGAACTTCAATAACTATGCTATCCAATAGCATGAAATTATTAGTTTAGATTATTTTAGGATCTTATCTTGATCGATCAATCGTACTAAGCTAACATTACTGTTTATATAGATTTTCTTAAGATCTTGCAATAATTAATGAGTCTTATTGATCTTCCTTTTTCACGTGATTAAATACCATTATTATCTCGCAAATGATCAATGACCTTTTATAAGTGAGTCTAGCAAATCGTTATTAGGATTTTGTGTATACGTAGTCGTATTTTAATGATCCAACTTTCAACGTATCAAGAAAAGAACCCTTAAATGTATTATTACTTTACATTATTTGCAAGCATAATATATTGTGGGCATTGGTTATTGTTTTGTAATTCGTACTTATTAATAATTACAATTACGACACACACAAGTATGAAGTCACAAACGCTTACGCAAAAAATAATACAAGTGTGCATATTTATATGTATGATTAGTGAACATAAAAGTAGTTGAATGTGCATATCAGTCGTGGCATGACAACTACTCATGTGATGGATATTTACTCTTACATACATTCAACTAAGTCTCATTGAATATGACAACCCATGGGAATGAAAATAAATTTACATTAGATTTAGATGTAAAAGTTAGTTAGGTCTTGTCTGTCCAAATATATAAATATAAAGAAAATAATACTCTGGAATTCCATAATTTGAAAAGCTAAATTAAGGATGTGAGTAGGACAATGAAAATTAAAAACCCAACATTAATTACAATGAATCATCATACCATAAAATGCCACAAATAAATTTCCTAATTAGTATAGTTTTCACTCCAAAGTTTTGATATTATCCCAAACCCTCCTCCCATGTTTACTTCCCATTTCGCCGTTGAGAGAGCAATATGTTTCCCTATATAAGGCCATTGATGGGTATTGCAAAAATCATAGAAAGAGAGAGACTCGAAAGAAATTGCCAAACATGACAAGGAAGAAGGTGACTCTTGAGTGGATTGTGAACGACACCTCTAGGAAATCAAGCCTAAGGAATAGAAGAAATGGGTTGTTACAAAAAGTGAATGAATTAAGCATTCTTTGTGACGTTGGTGTCTCTATTATCATCTACAGCCCAGGTGATAGACAACCGATGATGCATCCCTCTCCGTCAAAAGTGCAAGAAATACTGGCTAGATTCAACAACATGCCAGAGATAGAGCGGAACAAGAAAAAGACAAATCAAGATACTTACCTTACAGAGAGGGTGAAAAAAGTGCGGGAACAAATCGAAAAGCATCAAAGGAAACACAAAGAAATAGAGTTCAACAATCTAATGCAATATGTTTATCAAGGTAATGGCCTTGATGAACTCAACGAAACCGATCTGCAATATCTATTATTTTTCGTTGAGGAGAAGCGTAAAGAGATCGATAAGAGGGTTGAATACTGTCAACGTTCTCCTCTCTCTCCTGGTTCTCTTCTGGCAGCTCCTCCCCCACCTCCTGCTTTTTCTTCTGATCAAGCAGAAGCGTTTGTACCAGGCCAAATGGATCCTAACTTTGGAGACAATATTGGTGGATACAATCCTCATAATAAAGGGAAAGCTCCAATAGAGTCTACTGAGTGGGGTCAGTGTTCCACCGATAATATCTTTGGAAGCAATAGTAGCTCCAAGATTGATCATATGGCTGGGTTGGGTGATTTTAATCAACAATCTGTTCAAAGTTCCACTAGTGGAAACCAGTTGGAGTTGGTGGGTCATGGGAACTACAAACCCTATTTTGGTGGTTTTACTGGTGTTGAAACTACTATGGGCTTGCAACCTTTTCAGGGTTTCGGAGGCCGAATAAATACTGTTAGGACCAATATGCCCATGTTGCCACCACCGCCGTCTCTGCCTCCTCACATTGGAGTTTGTAGTAGCAGAAGTAATTTTTCTCTAAGGCTACAGTCCCGTCATGTGAGTTTTAGAGACCTACAGGGAACTAGAGAAAGTGATACGACCATGGCTAATCCGTCATCTCCTTTTGAAGGAAACAACAGTGAAATAGATAATTCTCTAAGCATGCAGCCTTATGGGAATGTCGAAACTGGTGGAAATGTTAATGGTGCTGGCATGGGTCTCCCTTACGAGTTGTTCGAAGGTAACATTTCTGCAAACGAAGTTGAAATTCCCTATAATGTTACCAAACTATGGCCCGCTAATTTCAATCCTTGAGATTATAAGTATTGATCTAGTTAAAATTTCTTTATTATTCTTATCGAGTTGGTTTTAAGTTTTTATTTTTAATGTATTCTTCATTTTGAGTCGTGTTTTGTTCATGACTGTCGCAGAAGCTCTTATGTGTTATATTGTGATGTTATGTTTGAGTTATTTCAATATTATTTTTATGTGTTTCTCTTGCTTGCAAATGATTGTATTACTTCTTTTTTTGGTTCACAGTCATGGATCATAAATAAACTAAGAAAACTAAATAGCAAAGATAATCATATTACTAAAGCGTAATCTATGTACTATGGTGGAGATGGAGAACTAAAATATATATAATTAATGTGTGATGATATATCCAAAAATTCATTTTAAATGATGTGACAATTGATTTTTCATTATTATACTATTCGCCACAACATTTCATTATTTGTACAGCTAGCAATGATAATTTACTTGTCACATCATTCGAAATGAATTTTTAGAAAAAAATTTGAGCTATTTAACATTACTGATCTACTAAATTATAAACTATAAGAGTATAATCTTACAAAATAAAATACTAAATTGTATTTTTAAATACTCTTTTTAAATAAATTAAATATCAAACTATTACACGTTTAAAGAGAAGAAAGAGATAAGATTTTCCATTTGAGGAAGATTTGGACATTTGGTAACTTAAAAGAACTTAAGTGTAAGAATGGTACTGGATATAGGTTCAATAAAGCTATTGGAAAATAATTTAAAGAAAACAAAAATAAAATCAAAATAAAATTAGATAACTTACCCTCTACTATAACTATATAAAAACAAAAAACCTATGTTTTTTTAAAATTGTAAACAACATTACCCTTTATTGTGTACATAATAGGGATTTTCATGGAATTCTGAAATCAAATGTTTGCATCTCAAGATGAGTCAAACTTCAAAGCTTTTTGTCTAAAGTCTCTAAGATATAATTATCTTTGGATCATGATGATAGATTGGTCTCACTAAGCTACGTTATTAATTATAGATTGTGTTGAGGATCTCACAACAATCAATCAAACTCACTAAGTTGACATTAGAAATTATATAGATTTTTTTTATCCAATAGTGATCGATTGGTCTCATTAACCTGAAATTCTTTTGAGGATCTCATGGCAATTGGTAGATCTCACTAAATAATTAATTCTGTCAATTTGGACTGGGACTGGGACCCGACCCATTAAGACCCATCATAGAGGTGGGTCGTGCCAGGCACGGCACGTCAGTGGGCTGTGCCGGTCTAAGCACGGCATGAGCTTGCCCCGCTTGGCCACCTTTGTGCTGGGGCATATATGACCGTTTGGCACCATTTTTTTTTTTTAACAAAAATTTCAAATCCCACCTAATTAAATTACCATTTTACATTTTTCCCTCATTTCCCTTTCCCTATAAAAACCCTACCTATTCCATACACTCTCTATTATTTCTCTAAATTTTCATTCTTTCTCTCTCTCTCTACTCTTACTCTCTCTCTAATCTCTACACACTATCACACTCTCTAATCTCTATTATTCTGTAATATAATTAATTCAATAATTCTTTATTGTCTATCTTTATTCTCTACTCTCTAATCTCTCCACCAAATATTTCTCTACTCTCATTCTCTCAAGTCTAGGCATTTCTTCTACAAAGTACAAATTACAAAGGTAATTTCTTTTTTCTTTAAATTTTATTATTTATGCTTAGTTTTTAAATTTGATATTTATAATTAGTATATTTATGCTTAGGTTTTATTTTTAATATTTATGCTTAGTTTTTTTATTCTTAGGTTTTATATTTAATATTTTTACTTCGTATATTTATTCTTAGGTTTTATATTTAATATTTATTTTTATGATTTATGCTTAGTTTTTAAATTAAATATTTATGCTTAGTTTTTCTTTTTAATATTTATGCTTAGTTTTTAATTATAATATTTATACATAATTTTAATTTTAATATTTACATTTAGTATGTTTATGCTTAGTTTTTAATTTTAATATTTATACTTAGTACATTTATGCTTAGTTTATAATTATAATATTTATGCTTAGTTTTTCTATTTGATATTTATGCTTAGTTTTTAAATTAAATATTTATGCTTAGGTTTTAATTAATATTTAATATTTATGCTTAGGTAGTTAGGTTTTATATTTGTGCTTAGTTTTTAATTTAAATATTTGTGCTCAATTTTTAAATTTATATTTTTATACTTAATTTAAATTTATGCTTAATTTTTATGTTTAATTTTTATATTTATGACTATGGATTAATATTTTTTTAACTTAATAAGTTAATATTTATATTGTAGGAAATGGATCCTATTTTTAGGGACGGTTTGAACATGGATAATGATGAGTTCAATATTTTTACACCCGAACCCGAAAGTGTTAACAATACGGTAGCGGGAGTAGGTCCTTCTTCCTCCACACCGGGGTCGAGGACATCAAAACTCAGAAAGACGACATCTAAGGTATGAGATTGTTTTGACCGAGAAAACGGTCAATATTATCAAAAATTAAGCCATATCATCGAATCATAACATACAAGCAATCAACTAAATATAAGTGCGAAAAACAATAAAAACACTTTGATTGATTTATGTGAGAAACCCTTCAACTAGGCAAAACTCATAGGTTATCATTTTAGCCACTTTCAATCCTTAAATCCATTATTTGAATGAAAGTTTACAACCTAGGTTGATCTCTAGTCACACCATTCTCGGTCACTAACACATTCCATTCTACCCGCGGGCCCTTAATAGTGATTCTAGACCAATTGCTTGTGTACTAGCACTCTTAGTCACAAGACTTGACTCAAGAAGAGATTTAACAACCTAAGTGAATATATTAAAATATTCTAAATGCAATTAATACTAGGCAAACACTAAATGCTTAATTAGGAAATTAAATATGCAAGCAATAACACATAATTATCAAAGTCTAAATGCAAAGCAAAAAGACTTAGGTTGCGTTTGATTTTTAGTCTGAAAATTGAATAATGCTGAATTGTACTGAAGACCGAATAGTGACTTAAAACTGAAAACTGAAAAGCATGTTTGTTTTTTTTCACTGAAAACTAAATATAAGTGATAATTTGTTTGTTTTTTTAAGTTACAAATATATGAATTACATCTATACCCTTTCAAATGTTATTTGTTATATATTTACATTTTAATATATTAAAAGACAACTATAGCAAGTAATTTAAACTATTATTCATTGTATATTTACATTTTAATACATTAAAAGATAATATATTATAAGTAATTAAAATAGTTTTGAAAAAAACAAGTAATTTTTAAAAAAAAATATTTAAAACATTTATAGTTTGAGGCCCTCACTTCAGTTTTGATGTGTGTAACTTTGATAATTTTAATGATTGGTCTCATCCCAAATTGTACAAGTAAAAGAAATGTCAAACTCTAAAATAAAATTAATAAAACTAATCAAATTATGAAAAAGAAAAAAAAAAAAAAAAAAAGTCCTTAACATAATAAAGCTGGAAATTTGGATTCTTATGAAGTTGTTTGAGTTCTAAAGCAACTAGCTAGGTTTTATGGTTGCTAATTTTTTTTTTAAAGGTGAGTAGAAAAAAATATATTAATATGGTTAAGGGTCATGAGAAAATGAAAATTTGGAAATGTATTTTGTTTGTGAGGAAAGTTTTGGGAATATAAATTACTTTAAATTTAAGTTGTTTTTGGTTAAGTGAAAAGTGGAAAATTTTCACTTTTATTAAAAAGTGATTTTAAGCACTAAGTGATTTTTATCACTTAAAAAATCAAACAAAATAAATTAATGGAACACATTAAGTGCCATTAATTATTAAGTGGAAAAATCAAACATGCCCTTAGCTAGAAAGGGTAAAAATGTCCTAAATGCAAGTTATCATAAACAAACAATCTCAATCAACAATCAATGATTCATTCCGTATTCAAAATATGTTCAAGAAAAGTAGTCATGCATATAATCACACAATAAATGCTAAACCAATACAAGAATGAACAATGATAGCAATAAATGAAATCTAAGACATGTTCAACTTACCTAGTCATGACCCATGCTTGGATGATAAATGAAGATGCTAGATGCACATGGGTTTTGAGGTTGATTGGGTAAAAATGGAGTCTTTGAGCTCTCTCTCCCTCTCTCACTAAAGGTCTGATTTTTAGCTCTTGAGGGAGGCCAAAGAAAGAAGACAATGAATTTATATGGTCCAAAAGTGAGCTGCTGAGAAATACCAAAAATACCCAGAAAACGGGCCATTTGACGGTCATGGCTGCCGAATGCCAACCGTCGAATAGCTCTAAAAGATCTCCGGAATAGAACGGAGGTTTGTGTTCGGTGGCCACGACCGCCGATCACTAACCGCAGAATGTAACCAGAGGTTTCTGGTTTCAAATGGCAGCCTCGACCATCGATTCCCAAAACAAGAGAAACCAAAGAGAAGTGACAACTTCTCAAGCGATGGATCATCGCACTTATACAAGCACACCACCATGCAAGCGTAGACATTTCCGAACAAAGATCAGGAAACAAATTACAACACACAAAAGCCACACTTAAATCTAACAGGGAAATGCATGTGTGCTTGTGAATGCAAGACTAACTAAGAACATGCAGTTATGTGTGTGTGTGTGTGTGTGTGTGTGTGTGTGTGTGTGCAACTAGATCTATTCAAAGAGTCAAGAACAAGTGTTATACCTTTGAAGTGCTCCTAAGATTGAGGATTTTGGAAGGCCATTGAAGCTTGATCACGAACAATGAAGAACCTAAACTACCCTCACATAATAAACCCCAATGTGGTTTGACAACGAAATAAGTCAATCAAAATATGAGGAACTTACAAACGGACTCGGCCCAAACGGTAAGGTAAAAACAATGGCTCGCTTTAAATTTTGTAAGACTTTATATACCAATTATGGGTTGAGAACGGGACATTTGAAAAGGCATATGGAAAAATGAATGCCTAAACACAGACAGGTAGATATTACAACACATACGCAACTACATCGAAACCCAGATAGATCTGTTACGATGTGGAGTTACGACTCCGTGAATGCTAGAGAATGTTTGGCACGTTATATTGCACAAACTAATCAACCGATTAATTTCGGTGAAAGTCCCTTTTATGAAGAATTTATCCAAAAAGCCTACAACCCCTAATTTAAAGCTGTTTATAGAAACACCACTAGGAACGATTTGAAAAAAATGTTTTTACACCAAACGAGACAACTTGATCACTAAATTACAACATCTAAGTGTTTCTATTGCACTAACTTTCGATATTTGGAACGCATGTTCCAAACAGGACTATTTATGTGTCACGTGACACTATTTAAACTCTGATTGGAACATACAAAAAAGAATTCTTGGTTTTTCGTTCTATGGATTTTCAACATACCACTCAAAATATTTATCAAGTCATTACTTCTATTTTACAAGATTATAGAATAACTCAACACATCATTTCTATCACATTAGATAATGCATCAGCAAACGCTAGCGCTATTGCCTTGTTTTTTTGACAACAATGTCCCGCAAGCTAGGGTTTTTTTCTTCCACCAACAGTGTGCATGTCACATAATCAATTTAGTTGTAAAATCTGTTTTGAAGGTTGTAGGCAATTGTATAGATCACCTCAGAGATGCCCTTTCTTGGATCTGCAGCTCTAATCCAAGAATGGCAGAATTTGTCAGATACTGTCGATCTAACCAACTACGACCCCGTAGATTTCAAATATATATGTCGGTAAGGTGGAACTTCACTTACTTAATGTTGCAAAATGCTTTGGATTATTTTGTCACTATTACAAGTTTTTATAATATGAAAATGACCGAAATGGGTCGTCCAATACTACCCACAGACGATTGGTATATGTCAAACATTTTTGTCAAATTTTTAAAGGTTTTTTACGATTCTACTATACTTCTTTCTGGGGTCTATTACCCCACATCTTCTCTTGCAATGCATTAGATTCTGGAAATGTCTGAAATGTTAAACTATAATAAAGAAGATGAAATCTTAAGCAAGACAGTTGTTGCCATAGAGAAAAGTTTTTAAAAATACTGGTCTGAAATTCCTTTCTTCTATGCCTTAGGTGTTATACTAGATCCTATGATTAAATTATCTAGTTTAGAAACTTTTCTTTATTATATTGGTACTAACTTGAACTTAGATTTATCTCAATAGTTTACCGACTTGTGAACCAAGTTGTTCGAAGTTTGTGCTATTTATGAGTGCAGGTTCGGCGACGTAAACACACAACCATCAGAAGAACAGGACACACTTCCGTTGAAGAGAAGTTGGATCATCCTTCTAAAGGGCGAGCAAAGGACTTCCTGTGGGAGCTCATCAAGTTCTTCATCCCAACCTCCAGTTGCAAGAGCTACTCAAACTCAAAATGTCGAACTCAACAACTTCCTTCAAACTGAGTTCGAAACAACCGTTCAAACGAAAAATTTTGATCTACTATTATGGTGGAAGAACTATAGCATGTACTGTCACAACTAGCACATGGCATACTCATTATCCCTGTGTCCACTGTTTCTTCAGAGCATGCATTCAGCACAAGTGAACGTATCATCGAACTAAGAAGAACTTCTTTGACTCTTGAGATGGTGGAGGCATTAACATGCCTACGGGATTTGGAGCATGCTCGAATGAGGATACTGTAGGGAAAAATAATAACAAAAGTGGTAAACGCAGCGGAAGCGATACTAAAAACGATTTAGTGACTTTTAAAATTTTTCCTTTATGAACCTTAAACCCTTTTAATCAATAAACATGCATATATATTAACAAAAGTAAATTACCTTTTGTCGCGTGATCCGATTGACTTACGTCGATGGTAATCCGCAAGACCTTCAATCCGAGCACGAACGTGGATCACCTAGGAGCGTGGTCTCCCTTTCCTTTGAATTGCAAACCTGTGAATGGACCAAACAAAAACTTTCTTTTCTTTGTTAGTCACAAAACAATCAAAAGAATGTCAAAATTATTCCGGTCACTTTTGAGTTCTCAATCTTATGATCGAAACTCGCGTGAACCTAGATCGATATCGTATACCCAAGCTTATTGATGATTAAGCAATAGTATACTATCAAAGAATAATTTCACACTCCTTTTTGTCTTTCTAGAATAAAAACTCTCTTAGAATTAAGAAGAAGAAGAAGGAAATAAAAACTCAAGCACCAAAAACTTGTGGTGGCCGAACCCTATAAGAACCCTTATATAGGTTGGCCGAATTTTTTCTTCTTTTTCCTTTAGGGTTGCCGAATTCTATGTAGTCTAAGATTAGGGTTGGCCGAATTTCATCATGTCACTTATATAGGGTGACTAAAATTCAACCCTAATTCTTTTCAACTTTATAGACTTCAAACCCTAATCCAACTCCTTGATTTTTATTCTTTTATTTTGACTAAATAAAAAGACTCCTTATTTGATTAAATAAATAAAACTAATTTATTTATTTCCTTGTCAAACAAGTCTTTTACTTTTAGGAAAGATTTGTTTCTTTAATTAAACAATTAATCAATAAATTAATTAATTCTTATTTAATTAAAACAAATGAAACAAAATAATATTTTAGGTTAAAATTTTAACCTTGCCGCCCCACTTGTATAAGATTGGGCCTAACATTATTTTCTTATTTCATTTAATCCATTGGACTTTAAATAAAAAGCCCACATGTGAACCAGACCCATTCTTACTAAAAGAAACAAGCCCACATGTCTTTCATTAATATATTAATATAATTGAGCAGCCCATTACTTAAATAATGTGCAAATTATATTCTTAATATATTAAATGCAATTCTAGATGGACCCTTAAATTGGTCCGGTAGAATATATCAAGTGATCCATGCAAGTCCGTGTGGATTGGGGATCTTGGCGGGCCATCTAAATTTAAGCTTTAATAGACATAACCTAATCACAATCAACAAATGATTCACTTAGGTCCGATCCATTAATTTTAACTCATTCCACTAAAGAGCTAAAACTGAACTCTTAAATAAAGATAGAAAAGGAAGATGCTCCTCATTCATACCCTAGACAATCATATTGGAGATAGTGTATCCTTGTGATTAATATCAGTAATCGCCAAGAGTTCATAGACCGCTTATAACTCTCCAAGTTACCATATTTACTCATATGACCACGTTTTGAACTTGGATATTTTGACTTGTCCAGAAGCCATGTTTTCAATAGACACTATTGAAAACTCAACGTTGAGATTTAATATCCAATTACCTCAAAACATCCATATGATGATATTATACTCTCATTTAATTAAATGGAGCCACGATGTCCATATCTATAAATGAAGTCCTCTATCGATTAACAAATGAATATCACCAAACTATCGAGGATAGACTATGCGATATAATCGTACTCATTGATAACTCAAATGATATCACTTGCAACCATAAGTCCATCATTTATCTCAGGATTAAGATAGACTCTCCGATTGTCTTGATAATGAAAAGACTATTATCTACTGACGGTTCTAGATAAAGCTTTTCATTGTGATCCAGTTCAATGCACCCAGTGCACTAGATCCTTTTGCTCGAAGACACTCCGATGATTTTAGACTCATCATATCTCATTTGATCCCACTCAAATGCTAGCAAAAGAATTCTACAACTTTAACAAGATAAAGGTGCCCAACCTTTAACTTAAGTTGTGAACATTATTCAAGACTAACTAAAGAATTGTGTCTACCACATACATATCCAGATGTACGAACAATTCTTCTTTTCCCATAGTCTTTAGACCTTATGATTATTTACTTTGACAATTATAATATAAACTATAAATGCTATACGATTTGTTAAACCAGAAATCACTTTATTAATATGAAAAAGATTGTTAATTACAGCATTACACTCTTGCTATCGAGCATAATCCTAACAGATACAACATCAAATAAAGGATGAACAAGTAAATCAAAATTTCGCTAATTTATACATCGATGAGGGTTCCACTAGTAACCAAGAAGAGGGCTGAAGACTGAAGACTTATCGATTGCACTCTTTTTTAATTATAATTATACATGTACTTAACTACTTGTAATTCAATTGTACTCTTTTTCCCTTACCAAGTTTTTATCCCACTGGGTTTTTCTTGGTAAGGTTTTTAATGAGGCAATAATGTAATACTAAAATCTACATAAGTAAATACAATTTATTTCTTTACCTTTTTTTTTTTTTTTTTTTTTAATGACTTAGACTTACACACTTTTTATTAAATAATTCATCATTTAATCTATTTCTTACATCTTTATTTATTCTTTGAATTATTTTATTAAATAAACTGATCTATTTCTTACATTTTATTTTATCAAACTAAAATAATAAATAAGATAATCAAATACATAAGTTAAAATAAGAAATAAATTCACAACTTAAAAGTTTAAAAATAATAATTTAAACAACAGGCCGACCTGTTAAGGCTTGACGAGCCGGGCACGCCGGACGACACGGCACATTAAACTTTTGTGCCATTTTGGCACGGCCCATTTAACGTGTCGAGCTTTAACTAGCTGTGCCTTAACGGGTTGGGCCATCACAGTTTTACAGGTCTGTCACTAAGTGGACATTATTAATTATATAGATTTTTCTAAGGGTCCAGTGGCAATCCTATCGGTTTGTTGACCTTCTTTAGACCATTTCCAATGCATATGCCAATGCCAAATTTGGCACAAAAAAGAGTAAAATGCTATATTTGGCATATCAATTTAGCATTGTACTCCAATACATAATTCTATTTAAAATGCTATTTTTATTATTTTATTAATTAAAACTATAAAAGTAAACACTTACCATTAATGTATTCATTATTTCTTTTAATGCTCCAATATAAAGTTTCATTAATGCATTTATTATTTCATTTAAAATATATATATAATGGTATTTTTGTAATTAAAAAAGGAGCATTTATTGTTTTGTCAAATTTGGCATATGCTATAATGTGTGCCAAATTTGGCACACAATATAGCATATGCCAAATTTAGTACATCATTTGGCGCTGCATTGAAGGATGATTTTTGCACCCTGTGCTAAATTTTAGTATTGACACAATAATTTGGTATATCATTGGAGATGCTCTTATATACACGATCATATAAAACCATCATTAAGATGATCCAATTTAAAAGATCAATAAATCAAGAACTAAAAAAATAATGTATTATTATTTTACATTAATAAATAGCAAGTATATATAAGTATGCTGCGGGTATAATATTAGCTAGTTTAGTTGGTAATGTATTCTTGTTGATGTGCTAATGGTATTGAGATCCATTAATAAATATCACTCTTATTAGGGTTTAAAATGTGTATCAACTAATAGTATGTAAATCTAGAGGAGGGATGAATAGGTTTTCAACCAATTTGTGAAATTATAACAATAAAAAAACCCAATAACTAAAAGTTCATCAATTTAATACCAAGATGGTAGAGGGGTGAATAGGTTATACCACTTTTTCTCGTGGGATAAAACGATAATCAAACACAAATAAAAGTTTGAGAGAGAAAAAGAGAAGGGGAGTAATTGTCTTTGAGGTCAAACTATATGTTGTACTATTTTTCCTTCACTGAGTTTTTATCTCACAAGGTTTTTTTATCAGTAAAGTTTTAATTAGGGGTAAGGTTGGTGGAGCTAATTCAAGCCCCCACTAGGAAAAAAAAAATCTTAATTTATGTTCACTGTAAATTTAATATGTTCAAAACACTGATATTATTCTCAAATTAAAATATTAACATTCTAATCAAAATATATTATAATTTGAACACTTGTTTTACTTTTTTGAATTTTGGTGACCTAATAAATTTTCCTTCTCTCTCACCAATATGGGAAGAGCTCAACCGTTGCAATATGAGATATTGTTTTCGACCAAAAAACTTGTTATGACTCATGAGTAAGAATATAGTTTCGTATAAATCATGCATACAATCAAGACATCAAGTGTCTTTACCTGCAAAGAATAATCATCAATTAAAATAATTAAACTATTCGAGCTGGTTGCTATCTATCAAACCTCTAGAGAGGGCCAAGGCCACCCAAATCTAGACTTTTGTGCATCGCCTTCACCTCCTCTAGCTAATGCCACCAGACAAGCCTTCTCTTGCACAATGAAGAGATGGTTTTCTGGGCCTCCACGTTTAAAAATTATTCAACTCTAGTCATAACATTGGTTAAATTCAATTTACTCATTCTTTTGGTCATCAAATCAGAATTATATGTACAGTTTTCTTTTATTAAAATAGTTTTAGATGTTTTTTCCACACCCATATATTCCATAATAACTCATATAGCTTCATATATAATGCAAATAAGTGATTTCAGTAGATGATGGATCAATTAATCGCCAAGATTTATATGAGAATGTTGATGATTTGCTTCAATTGCCACTTACAGAACAAGCTCCCTGTAATTAAAAACACGTCAGAAGGTGAAAGAGGTTCTGATCTTTAAGGAAGGAGTAAGAATGCTCTTAAATATGGGAGGAGGAATTTTAATTATTTTATAATTTAGTTTAAAATTGTAATAAATAGCATATTTTGTAATAAGTGGGTATGTTTACAAGATATAGTTATTTATTTATTTATTTTTATTTTAATGGGGTGTACATACAAATTTTTAGGGGTGTAAATACAAATACTCTTTTTTTATTGGGTTTATAATTTAAGTTCGATATCTTAACAGTCGAAATAACTCATGTGATAACTAATTGGGTTTAAAAAGTTCACTACCAATTATCATTTTTTTTCTATATTTTTTGTTTTCATTAACTATTAGAAATGAGTATCCCCACGCCCTCACTATGTTGAGCATACTTGTCACAAAAAATTGAGACTGAAAACCGATTTTATTATTTTGATTTATTATTCTTGCAGAATTTAAGAATTAAATGTCCCTATTTTTTTTATTTTATTTTTTTGACATAATTAAATGTCTTTACTTGTATATTCCATTTCATGTCATTTTAATTTTGTAGTCTTGCATTTGATTTTACATTCTTGTATTGATGCATTTTAATTTTTGAAGTAATTAGTGAATGATGATTGTCAATTATCATATATAATACTTGTCGTAAATTATGATCAATAATTAGTGTGTTATTTTTAAGCTATTACTGATAAGATAAGGTTGGCCCGGTTGTATACTCCTCACACATACACCATGAGGTTATGGGTTCGACTGTTCAAGTTTCAACCCCTCCCCAAAATCTCGAATTATTGTAATATTTCAAACAAAACAAAAAAAAAGTTTTAAGTTATTACTTTGATTTGAACTTAGGAGAGTGTATTCAATTAGGATTCTTAAGGATATTTAAAGACATTTTTTAAATGACAGATTTTCATGGATTTCTACGGACTTTTCTAAATCCACATGGACTTTCATTGATTTGTTTAGACATCTATCTCAAACTTTTATGGATTTGTTTATACATCTATTAACTTTCATGGATTTGTTATCCCTGACTTCTATTATATATGGAGAATTATACCACCATATGGCCCAATAACACAATCTATACACTTAACCAATATGATCCATTAATACAATTTGCAGTACTAACAACAATCTCTACTTTCTTCTTTTTCTCTTCTATTACTTTTCACCTCCTTAATCAGCTATTTCCCTTTCCGGTTCTCCATTTGGACTTTTCACCTCCTTAATCTATACTTTTCACGGTGGTGATGAATTTTGTAAAACTTTGATGGTGTTAATGATGGATTTCACCTTGGAAGTTCACTTCTTCCTTCAGTTTTTTGTCTGTATATAATTTATGAGTGGTCAACCTCTAGATATTTGCTCTTATTGCTGGAGCTGTGTTATCATTTTCTTTCTTTCTTCCTTCCTTCCTTCTCCTAAGCTCATTGGTATAAGGAGTTTTTTTTAGGCAAATCAAGATTATGGTTATTTTGAAAAAAACATATTAAGGTTATATCCAAAAAAAAAAAAAAAGGGGATACAAATTAAATGGTTGCAATTGGAGCACGTATTTGTCTCTCGCTAGGCAGCCATGCATGTTCCCATTCTTTTACAAACCCATGTGACAAAACCCACACCGCCGAGCATATGGACCATTTTATTATAAATTGGATTTTGGTGAACATGCAAACATTTTTATCTGCCTATACATTTGAGAGAGAGATGTTATGACATTTGATATTTATATCTCTCACCATCAAATCCATCAAAATCCACCAAAATCCATGACCTAAGAAAATCCTTTAAAATCTAGTTTAATTGAATACATCTTGATTCTTGAAGACATTTTTAAAGTCTCAATTCAATACACTAGGATTTGGAAGGATTCTTTATAAGTCCATAGAAATCTGTATTGAATACCACTGGATTAATATAGACTCTTTTAAAGTCTTTAAATATCCGAATTGAATACACCAGGATTTATAATGTCTTTAAATGTTCTCAAGAATCCTAATCGAATACACCCTCCTTAGTTATGTTTCATTGGTGAGTGGTGCTATTGGCACACCCCCTACTGATCTATTTATACCCCACTTGTTTAAATTTTGATTTAATTAAATAAAGTTAAATGTTTTTATTAATTTATTTTATTTATTTCCAAAACTACCCTTTTACTTATTTTTTAAACTTAATAAACCTCATCTCTAATATCTTTATTTATCTTAGATCACTTTATCTCTGGTCTTGTCTTTCTCTCACCTTATATGAACGATTTTTTTTTTTCTTATTATTTATTTTATAGTGTTTTTTTTTTTAACATCAAACTTTATAGAAAAGACCGGAAAGTCACAGAAACAAAGAATAAGCAAACAACCCCAAGAAAAGAGTAAAGAATAGAGCAACCCTGACCACTTTCTTTATTTTTTTTTAAATGTTTTATTTTTTTTAAATGTTTTATTTTTTTGTGCAACTTTTATCATTGAAACCCAACGCACCTGGAAAAAAAAAAAAATAGGTGCGTTAATTCAATTTTTTTAACAGACGACCAACATACGAATTGCATAAAACAAGAATGGAAGTCATTAAAAAGAGGAGAGACTAGTATAGTAAAAATATGAAAGCATTGGCATGAATCATGATTACACATTTCAGGGAATAAAGATTTGTCCGTAGATACACCATGCATGAGAATATGAGATGATGAGCATGAATGAAAATTTGTACCGATTACTGTCAAATCCAACCAAGCACCGCCAAGTTCCTTTAAGACAAAACACACACAGAAGGAAAGAAAGAAAAAGAAAAAAAGAAAAAGGGAAACAGTTTACAAACAAAACGAAACAAGAAACAAAGAGCAAATATTTGTTTTGGTTATCATCATTTCACTTTCAAATTCTAAAAGAGTAATGAGATTAAATAATAATCAATATCGCATATGTAATGCACCCTAAGTGTTTGATTTATTGTTTAAATAGGATCCAGTACAAGTATTTTTAGGGTTTAAGAGTTATGAAAAAAATATATTTTAAGAAAAGGATTAAAAGAACGTTGGTTTTTTTTTAAAAAAAAAAAAAAAAAGGAATGTGGGGTTTTATTAGATTTACTTTATATAAATTTTTTTTTCTTAAATTGTATGTCTCTTTTAGTAATTTTGATAAAGGAAAAATAATAATACTAAATAATTTAAAAAATGAGGTATAAATAGATCAGTAGAGGGTGTGTCAATAGCACCACTCTTCATTGGTTTATATTGATTGTTTTCATTGTCTTATTGACGTTTATTTGGCAAAGTTTACATTTTGAATTTAAAAGATGTGATAAGTAGTGTTATATGATACTTATTGATAATAAGTGAGTCCAAATTCAATTTATTTTATTATAATTTATTTGTTTAATATTATTATTTATATTTTTAAATTTTAATATTTTTAAACCAAGCCCCCAGTAAATGGAATTTGTCTCTACCACCGGCTTTAATGAGGAAGTTTTTATCACTTCCAATATTATTTTTCAGATACATATGATTAATGTATTGTTTTTCTTTCACTAGTATTTTTTCCCATCAGGTTTTTAGTATTTAGGATTGAACGAGACATTCTATATACGATGAGTATTCAAGTGGGACTGGTTTGAAAATTTAACTTAATGAATGTCCACTCAATCTTCCAAAATAACTTGTGATCATTTACCTTCCTCCATTTATCCATAAGTTTATGGCTGCATTTATTCTAAGTTTATGGTTATTGTCCTTTTCAAGTTCTAAATACTATAATGTAAAATTGTGAGCATATAAAAAGAGGTCCCATTAAGTTGTAGCTACAATTGAAAGTTGAATAAAATATCTTATTTACATGTGTATTTCTTTTCATGTTTAATTTCTCATTGTGTTCTTGTTATTTTGTTAATAAATTCATGTCAATAAAATAATTATTTTTATTTAGATATTATTTTAAAATAAAATATAAGTACTTCAAGTCTTCAATTTACAATAATTTGTTTCATTAATAAGATCACCATCATCACCTATGGAGATGGCCTCCTTCAACGATCTCCTTGATTCCTTCATTGTAGAGGAGATATCCGCGCAAAGGACGCAGAGGACATCGAACAACTGGTCCACCAACAATCTTTAGCAAATCTCCGTTAACAGAAGTGGCATTTTGTAAGCAGATGGAATTAAAAAAAAAAAAAAAAAAAATAGTGACTTCAATAGAACAAGAAGAATGAAAACAAAAATAAAACTACAGATATTTTCGCATAATGTTATAATTTTTTTTTTTTCTATAATTAATTTAATTTTAATTTGTTTTTGAAATATTACGTAAGGGATTATTTTGGGGACAGGGAGGACTCGAAGTATCGAACCGACAACCTTATGATGTAGTTGTGAAGGATATACTGTCGAACCAACATCATCTAGTCATTTTAAATTTTGTTAATAACTCATAAAACGCCAACACATTCATTTTTCAAGTCATAAAATCATGAACAACCAACTAAAGGTACATACAGGGCATATAAATATAAAGTGTTTGGCACCCTACACTATATTAATGCATGCTATACAGTAAACAGCAAAATTTTCTTCTCTGTTAAAGGACTGTTAGTTTCGATTTATCTGTCACAGAGAAGATCTTGATTGATTGTTGCTATCCCACTCCCATATAACTTTGTAATTGTGAGCTAAATCTTCGTCTTTCGGAAAATTATCTTCCTCAGGTGGAAGACGACTCCTAAAGACAGCAATCTGAGAAGCAAACCCTGGTTCTATGTCAACAGAACCACCGACCCCACTGAACTCAACACTGTAATTGTGCCTTGCTGCTAGTTCTGATGCCCAACTATTGAACTGCTCTCGAGTCCATTCAAACTTGTGATCATGGTTGCGAAACTTACAAGATTGCGACTGGATTTTCTCATCCGGATCATCTTCTTGGCTTGTTGGGCTAGATCTCTGGAGTATCACATTGTATTCATAGTTTGGGGTCGAAACAATAAGAATCCTCGGCTGAAAATAACTTAACACAATGTTGCCAAAATTACAGGCTTCATCCTCCTCCATATGTTCAATTACCTATAATTTTTCAAAACGTTAGCCACGTAAACACTGCAAATTGATAGATAATATAAAATTAGTAGAGGTCTTATTTTGACTCAATGTTATGGCATGTCATCATGTAGGCAACCCAGCCCTACCCACAGGACCTTAGCCTTTTTTCATATTTAACATTTATAGCGGTATATTATCACACCTAATCAGTCTTTCAAATTCTCTACTGTTTGACATCTATTTTCAACATATTTTAAATTTATCTTTCCCATAGAATGCAATCAACTATGAAAAACCATAGAATTTTAAAATGCTTACATACCAATATATCATTAAAAAAAAAAAAAAAAAAAAAAAAAAAAAAACAGCATAAGAATAGATTGGAACAGATGAAGCATTAATAAGCAATAAACTCCTGACCATATACAGATAATGTGATAAATAAAGGTAACTTCACAAGTGTAAGGTTCAAAAGGGTTATGGAATACCTCTAAACAAGTACCAATATTGAAACCGCGCAATCGAGAATCAAACACTGTTATAGAACCATCATAAAGAACTGCAGATTTGACATCATTATAAGGTACAACATCGGACTTCTTGCTTAGTTTGGAATGAAGTATCTGCAGAATTAACCAAGTCCAAACTATTAGCTAAGCAAGTGTTAATTCATAAATAACAAGAAAAATTGAAATGAAATATCATAATGTTGTAAAGAATTAAATAATTCTCTCCTAAACTACACCTCATCAAAGATGAATGGAATTATTTTATTTATTTATTTATTTTCTGAAATAAGAAACAAGTAGGAGATCCAACAACCAAAGAGGATCTTGTTAGTCAAAAGCAACATAGAGCCAATTATTGAAATCCGTTTAACCATAAGGGCAGAACATGATCACTGCAACATAGCATGGACAACTTTTCTGCACTGAAAGTAACAGTACATCAGGAAATCTTCCTGGTAACTAAAATTCCAAAACTGTACAACAACATTCATCTCTCTGGTGTATCATTATGTATTGTTTTACTTCCTGTTAACAAAACATTACCCATGATTAGACCTATCAAACACATATTCTGCCCCCATACTCCTTTTTACATGCCCATATATCAAACACATTCACCAAGGCCACACTTTGAACACAAAAGACATCCATGATTGAACCTGTCAAACAATAGAACCAGCTCCCATGCACATGTTACACGTTGAAAAGATTCCAGTTCCACATAATGAACACCTCAAGGCAAATCCCATGTTTGATAGAGAAATAAAAATAACTTGGAGAAACCTTCCATAGTAGCATATAATACATAACTAAATAAATATACAAGTAGAAAAAACTCAAATTGAAAACTTCAATTGCTATAAATGGTTCAAACCTTAGCTGCCCGACTAAGACTCTTCAGAGAAATATCAACACCAACAACTTTTTCAAGAGATGTTGGGTAATCTAATAAAGAATCCAATAAACTTCCAGAGCCACACCCAAAGTCAACCTGCAACAAGAACATAGATTTAAATACTACTTGACATATCGACATTAACAATATATGGCGAACTTAAAAAATATACCAAAGTAGTAGCACAAGATTGTCTAATGTGCTGTACTGCGTATTCAACCCGTTGCTTAGAAAGTGGAGGGCTGAAAAAAGCCTGCTCCATTCGGTCCTCTGGAGGTTCTGTTGTCCGCAACAAAGATATAGAATATTCTAACCAGCAAACTTCTGCAAAATTAAAAATTATAAATATGCAATTCACAGTAAATTTAAAATTGGAAACAATATTCAAAGTAGAAATGGAAGGAACATTGATAGCTATTTATTGCCACCGAAACTACAAATCACTAAGATTTTAAATGTCAAAAAGCATTTAGATGACTGAAAAATAGTAATAATAACTGTTCAACATTCAATGCAATGCTTTCTTCTTTCCTGCATAGATAATAAACATCCAACAATGTAAATCAACCAATAAACCACAACTATAAAATCGCATGTCTTCAATGCATTTATCAACAGAACTAACAAAAAAACCGATTCAAGATCTAGATTATAGGGAATTTTATTAACCATGTATCATGAATCATAGTCCATTTGTTAATGCACTCGCTGCTTCATAAGATTATCTTCATAAGTTGAAATAAAATGACAGAGTAACTCACTTGACAATAACAATGGAATAAGTCTTGCAGAATCATCAGCTGCAGATAAAATCAACTCTTGAATGGGCAACTCCGTATTGAAACAAGCGGACTGACCAATAGACATCTGTGTTACAACTGCCTCTACATGAGGAATAACAGCTCCAGACCCTATCTCAAAATCAAACTCCTCTCTGCTTTCAAGAAGTTCTTTCGTATTTCCACCTTCTGTCACCAAGGATACAGAATAACTAATAAACAATAAACACCCATTAGATGGATAGACACCAGAATCTGGACCTCCTGTGCTTAAACAACAAACTCCATTCTCTGGCATAGTATTCTGCGTATTCATAGAGTTCGATCTTACTCGTTGAGTTTCACTTTGCTGAATATTAAGCATAGATAGATACAATGAAAACTTTTTGAAGAAGTTTTCAGGATAAAATCTAATGTCAAGAGCACTAGCAGAATAGTGTAGCTTCTCTGAGGACATATTTGGGTCCTTAAAATACTGATTTAACCAAGAGAGAACTTTCAAAGAAGTATTCTGTATGGAATCACTCTGCTTTTTATAAAATTCTTTAGGTGAACACTCCAAGATTATATCTTGAGACTTGGAAAATAACTTTACTTCACATTTAAATGCACTTTCGGATCCAACTGACTTTAGGTCATTAGTGGCAGTGCCGCCACCACTCACACATTCTTTATCTTGTTCAACTGACTCTGAAACTTTCAACTTCTTGTCTAATCTTGATGTCTCTGATGATGCTTTTAAGGAGATACTTGAGGTAGAAAAAACTGGTTCGGACAACCAGTGTTGACGACAGAATGTACTAAGAATCTCTCGTGGAAAGGAACCTCTCCAGTTTGTTCTTGTAGTGAATGCCACTGGCAACTCTGCTGCAAGTATTGCCTCTCTGGACAACTTGTAAACTCCACTGGGCATCAAATTTACAAGCATCCTGGACAAGCATATCTAAAATGATTATGAAATCCAAGGCTGCATGATTTTTTTATTTTTATTTTTTTTTTGGTATTTGTTTTTCTTACTAAATACCTGAACAGATGCATCATGCAAGATATACCACCTAAAGAAGAAACCTTAAAATAAATAACTCATTAAGTGGGCTTTCGTGCACTCAGATGTTAAACTGATGTAATTATTTTCCCTTCACACTGGACCAGGGAAAGGAGAAACTAAAATGGTAAAATTGCAAAACTTCCTAGCTTTTCCAAAAGCAACTGCAACAAATTAAAATGATTTGATCTCCAGGAAATTCTACAAACTAATGGTCATAATTTATATTCAGGGAACATGTTGTAGCCCCATGATCACGGATGTTATTTCATTATACGAGGGCAATGAACTCAAAAGCTTGACACAAAAGCATGATGATGGAAAAGAGAAGTAAAAACAAAAAAAAAAACATAGATTTGGATCAAACATGTTGCTAGCAGAATTCAGATCTTACACAGCCACTTTCCCATTTGAACCAAAATTGAGCAACAGCAAATAAACAGCAGAGAATTTTGCACACATAAAGATTCAAGTAACATTCTGAAGAAAATGTAAAAGGGTAAAATTGTTAAAACAAGAAATACAATAATTACATCGGATTAGAAGAGACCTGTAATATGATTGCAAGGTAATATCTTCATGGAAAAGGTCTTTGGACTTCCATGTGTATCCAATGGATGCCAAAATTGCATCACCATATATATCTTGACCACAGAAGCAGCTTGCCCTTGAATTCAGCAAACCTTCAATGTGAACTTTAACATTTACAAAATCAGATGACTGATCCATAAGATATGACTTGGGAGCAGCAAAGTACAATCTCATCTCTGAGGAAGCTTTACCAATAGTCCTGAACGAAGCCAATCAAAAGAAAACTATGACAAAGTAGCACACAATGTACAGAAATTAATAACAAACCTGCTTCACAAATCAAAAAAGGAAAAAAGAAAATAAGAAATAACCTCCCATGCTTTTCCAAATAATAATTCTACGTACCTTGAGATCATAACCTTGTTGCCATCTGCTAAACCAAGTTTTCGTGCAATAACATCCAGGTAGTACTCAGTTGAGGAAATATTAAGAGTCACTGGCTGAACTTCCTTCTCCACTGAACATGGAATGTGCATGCCTGTAATGCATATGCTGTCTACCGTATCAGATTGTTGAAAATGTGACGATTCTATGATTTCAGGTGGATATGGATTTTTCCTCCATATGGAAAGCTGCCCCTCAGAAGTAACAACAAACTCTGGTAATCTAGCAGCAGCGCTCATGATATATGATATAAGCAAGAAATGATTTGTCTCCACCTTAGGATTAATTAATTTACAGATATTACAAAGCTTTGAATCACATGCAGCAATGACTGAAGTAGGAACTGAACCATAAAGATCACCGTCTCTCCGTAAAGCTGCTCTAAAGTGACCACTCAGGGGATGAAGAGATGAAAGGAACTTTAATGACAAAAAGAGGAAGGCCAAAAATAAACAAATGAGAACAATTGAACTCTGTGACAAGTAACACAAAAGAACATGACAAGATCCATATATATTAATTGACCTAACAAACTCACAGCATCATAAGAAATGATCAGATATGTCAACCTTGGTCTTTGCATAGGTTAAAAAGAACTTCATGAATGACAAAATAAAAGGCACAAAAGTGTTGAGAGAGGAAAATTCAAGTGCAATTCATACTATCAAACAAGAGCACAACAGGAAAGCATCCATTGCTTGAAAGTCTGGATTCTCTAATGAAAAGCATTCCCTCATGAAACTTAATAAGCAGGGTCATTCAAATAAACATATACAATTTATATTTTAGCCAGCTCTTCTATTCTATTAACAGTTTCACTATTCAGTAAAAATTAACCTAAGGTTCAATGCCAACAAACAAGGAAAATATAGATGCCTTCTTTATGTCAGTTTCTTAACTAACAAAGCTAAAGGTCCATTGTCAATTTTGTGTTAAGTATCCAAATGCTGGAAATGCTAATTACATCTTACAATAAAATTAGGCTGGGAAGACTTTCATCCAAAGGGAAAAGCCAGATAAAAACTTGACATCATTCAATGTTACCTCATGGAAAAAAAAAAAAAAAAAAAAAAAACAATAACAACAAAAGCCAAAATTTAATTGATTAAAATTTTTAGCAATATAAATGAATTTCGGCCATCATTGTGGGCCTGTGGCATATAGATTCCAGACACATTAGGGAAGCCTTAGTAATCATCCAACTAACCATATCAAATTATTATTATCTATGGATGTGAAGAACTGTAAACCTAAACATTTATTATAATAAAATAAGGATGTGTCATCTTCCCATTCCCTCTCAAACACACACACATGCACACAAATGCAGTCACAGAGATTCATTTCATTTAAGAAAAGTAACTAACCTCATCGGAAAAAAAATATTTGACACATGCTATTAATTTGTCACAAGCTTCTTCTGCAGAAGGATCATCTGTTGAAGGATGGATGCCGAGCTGCAACAAGGAAAATAAGAAGACAGATTATAAATAATATAATAAGGAAAAGCCAAGAATTTAAATATTAAAAAATAAATAAATAAATAAAAATGATAGTTTCACATGTTTAAAAAAAAAAATCTGCATTTATAAAGCTTGAGTGAAAAGTGTATTCTTTCAGTGTCAATGCAATAATAAGTATCTGCACAGCCATGTCTTGAAGAGGACAAACAAGGCAGACAATTAGATAATAGGGAGCATACCATCAACACACTAGTAATCAGACAATGTAATAAAAAAACCAATCTCACTTGGCAACACACCGTCGTACTTGACTTATAATTAATACTTCTTTTCGAACATACTATGGTACAGAAGGAAGAAAGGTAAGCAGTTGCACCTTGAATCTAACTATCTGCTTCTGCATGCAGTACAAGACCTCTAAAAGATGGAAAACCAAGAAAATGTAGAAACCTAAGCAATTTAACTGGATAATACTAAGCACTAAAATTTGATGTCAAATGCAATCACATACCCTTAAGCAACCGCTAAATAGATGCAAATTTCAGTCATACAGCCCTTTTTCTTTTGAGACAAACAAAAATTGCATTAAAGATGCCAGAGTTTCAATATAAGACCTCAACTTTAAAAATAAATATATCAACAACCTAATTATCAAACTAGTCTCCCATTTAAACCAATCCAACAACCCTTTACTTTAATTGCAAGCATCAATCATATCGTCAAGGTGCAGAATCAGAGTAATTTTTTTGGCTATGTTTATAAATACAAGAAATCAAATCAATCATATCGTCAAGGTGCAGAATCATAGTAATTTTTTTGGCTATGTTTATAAATACAAGTAATCAAAGGTAACACAAGAAAGCAGCTAATTTCCTCAAGACAATCAAATTTGAAAGATAATCACAATAACTTAAAATAAGATAAAGCAAACCTTTTCCAAAGCCTTTTCAGCGGCAGATTGCTCAGCATCCTTCTTCTTCTTAAATATTCCTGAAGAAACAGTAAAATCCGGAAGCTGCAAGCTGCAACGATAGAGGCATGGACCCTTCTGAGGGATTGCCAATCCAGGGCATTCGTTTTGAGCAACATCCTGTACTTCTTCTACCGTGTATAGAGCCTCCTTACCAAACTTTTGAAATATAATAGACTTAGGAGTAAGACTCAGCTTTCTCACAGCAGTAGTTGAGGACCCTCCAGTTTCCATCAGCAATCACCAGCCGATGAATAAATACAATAACGAAATGTACTAAAATAATGCTAAACAACTTATCTCCTGCATTAGGACAACCACAGTTGTCAAAATTTAGAATATGGGATAGGTTAACCGTATACACAACATGATACACATTTTTTCATGGAAAAAGTTAACTACATAGACTGTATCTTGTAATAGGCAACCCATGGTGCATGGAGACTTCACTCAAGGTAGTAATAAGAAAAATCGGTTTATACTATTTTTACTTATAAATTGATTTTAATTTATCTGAATAACGTACTGTACAAACAAGAAAACAATTATGGTGCACGTAATTGACTACCATTTATGTATATTCCTCAAAACTGTCAGAAGTGTAGTAAAATGTACTAACTTCCATATGCTGAAAGACAGAAAAAAATAGAGGGTGAAACCCTAGAAACGAAATATTATACTAGAGAGCACCAAAAACATGAAGTAGAATTCATAAATTAAATCTAAAATGTCAATGAACTTCACGATTGAAATAAAAAATAAATTAATTAATTAAAAAGAACATATTCATATCTTAGAAAGCCATGAGAGTAGAGACAACGAAAACCCCAGTTTAATCTCAAGTATGGTGTATAGAAATGGTAATAAAAAAATTTTAAAAAAAATTTAAAAAAAAAAAAAAAGAGTTGCTTTTTAATTAGCTGCTTAATATTTATTTTTCAAATTCGAATCAAAATTTAGTTCACATTTTCAAGCAATTCGAAGTTATTGAAAATCAATTAATAGAACAACAAAATGTGAGAAGCCAAAACTCAAATAGACATATAAGGCTTTAGCAAATTACATTAATTTTGTAAAGAAAACAAAAATTGGGTCTGATAAAGAAAAATGAAAAAGAACGGCAATACATGCAATTGAAACAGATACAGTAATGGAACAGAAATCATTGAGGAAATTAACAAAGAAAACACCATGATTGTACCTTTTCGTCACCAATGCCATTCCAAGTATATTTAACGAGAGAGAGAGAGTTTTTGAGATGAAATTCGCTGCGTCTGAGTGTTGTGGGGTTTAACTGAGAGACGGTTCGTTTTATAAACCAAGGGAGGGAAAGGTAGGGGTATTATTGGAAATCGGTTCAGTTCGAGACCAGTGGAATTTTGTTGACTCTTTTTTGACTTGAAAACTCACGCTTCTCTTCATTCTTGTGTAGTTGCGTTGTACTTGTACTTTGTAAGTAACTTGCTTGTTAAGGTCCTTCCAAGGAAAAAACACAAATACTTGCTTGATAAGGTCTCCTCCTTTTCATTTTCCTTATTTATTTATTTTAATTTCTTTTATTTTACTTTTTTAATCTATTTGAGGGACAAAATTAACAGGGATATGGACTGGATTTGGTTGGCCCACGTCAGCCCAGTTCAATTCTTTTATGTAAAAATTAAGGATAACAGGGGTAAATAAAACCTTTTAATGAGCTGTTTGTGGGGCTAATATTGAGTTAATAATTTAAGTTTTTATAGCATCAAAGTATAGTAAACGATAAAAATACCAATGACTTCGCTTTTCCTTCTTCTTTCTCTTTCTCTCCAGAAAAACAATTTTTTCATTCACTTTTTCTCAAGAAAAATGAAGAATCTCTCAAGAAAGTTGTAGAGGAATTGTGATTTTATCTATTTTGTAAGTGTTTGAGACGAAAAAGAGAAATCGACAAGAAAAGGAAACAAAACAAAACTTGTGAAAGAACATAAATTAGAAGAAAAAAACAAAGAAACGGATCTGAAAAAAAATATAGAAAATTTCCAGAAACGGATTTAGAGCAGTGCAATTATAATTACACTCCAATAATTTTTTTTTTTAATATTATTTGAATTTATATTTACACCCATTTGCTTCTTAATTTGTCCACTAAACATCCTTCTTTATCATATTTTTAGTAGGGTTTGATCATTTCTTTAAAAAAAAAAATAAAAAAAAAATAAAATATATCGAATATGATTGAGATTTAATTCTAAAACCTATTGCATAATAATAAAATATATAGCAAGTCGTAAATGAACTTTTATGCAAAAATAGAAATGATTGTAACACGATTTCTCCATGGGAATTTCAGGTGCGTTTGTTACGCATGATTCACTAATCTCAGTCTAATCCAACGTTTGAGGTCTATACGGGTTTGGATTTCTCAAATCCCATGTAGACTAATAGTCTCAATGTGGTGGGACTATTTTGTCCCGTCTCAAAGGCTAGGACAACATTTTGTCCCAACATTTGGTTATACATTTGGTTTTTTTAATTAAATTATTTATATATAAAATATTAAATTTATTCAATCCATTTTAAAATTAATTTAATTCTTTTTTTATATTACTATATTTTATTCTAACATTTTAAAATATTTTTTTAATATCAATTAAAAAATAAATGTTATTGTATTTCAAATTAATTTAAATATTTTTTTTAAAAAAATAATTTAAATCATTTTTCTAACCAAATTTAATTTTAAATAATTTTATTTTTCTTTGAATTGAATTGATTTGAAAATTAATTTAATGTAATTTTTTGTCATGTTTATTACTATATTCATACAAAAGCACTAGTTTCATACACGTGAAATTGATATTGTTTTACAAAGGTACTAGTTTCATACATATGAAACCGGTATCTTTTAAATACTAAGAGTAGGAAACAAAAACAAATAAAGAAGAAATCAATTGGGGAATTAAAGAAATTAAAATTTAAAATAAAAATAATAATTTTTTAATTATTTTTCTTTAAATTGAATTGATTTAAAATGATTTTATTTATTCAAAAATTAATTTAATATAAATTTATACTATCTCTCACAAAAGACAATTATTTTCAACTATTTTTTATCTAATCCTATATCATACCAAACAAGAGACAATATTATTTTAATCCAATCTATACTGCACCAAACACATCATAGACTCACGGTACTAATTCAGTCTAGTCCAATCCAATTTAATCCAATCCCGTAAAAATAGTCAAATCATATATATTCCAATCACGCACACCAAGCGCAACCTCTATGTATATTAAAGTCTTCAAAGAGTTGCTGGGCTACCTGCCCATGCAATAGCATATTTGTTTTATTAAGATTTGTTTATTAAACAAAAATAATCATATAGTTTCAAATTTAGATTTAAAAAACAGAGATTTTTATAGTTTGCGATTTTAACTACTTTTATAAGGGGATTTTTAACTAAATCATAAAATGAATAATTGTTTTTTTTTTTTTTTTTTTTATAAGTATCAAAGCTGAGATGGGTTTTTGCAAATCTCCCCTATTCTCTGTCTTACTGATCCTGTTAAATTATCGGGCCATTTCTTAAGTTTCGTTTACTAATTATAAGGTTTTTTTTTTTTTTTTTTTTTTGATGGTTATAAGTTGATAATTCACATGGTATTACAAATGGTGTTTTTTCTAATTAAGTTTTTATTATTACTAATAAAGCTATATCTTTTTACTAGTGCTGGCAAAACGGGCCAAGCTTTGGTGGCCTGCCCGGCTCGGCCCGGCCCGTTTTGTTCACAGGCCCGAGCCGGCCCAGCCCGGCCCGCATGCAAGCTTAACAGGCCAGGCCCAAGCCTATGGGTTCGAAATTTAAATAGCACTTTATGGGGTGCCTTTTGGGGAAAAGTCACCAACTTATTAACTTAAGTTTAAAAGGCACCATTTATGGTCATCAGACAAAAATACCCCTTCATTTGTCGCTTTGTGAGTTTTTTCAAACGTTGAAAGAAAAACCTTTGACCGAGAAACGGACGGACAACAGAACCAAAATCCGACGGTGAACCATCGGAACAGTAGCTATGTCGACGAGAGTTGAACGGCGAAGCAGAAGGAGTGAGGTAAGCATTTTCATTCTCATTTTCGAATAAGATTGTGTGTTTGTTGATCAGGTTAGGTTAGGGTTTTTTTTTTTGAAAAAAATTTATTTGAAAACGATTAAGATCTAGGTTTGATTAGTTGAATCGAGCCTTTTTGCAATTGAATCGAGCCTTTCTGTAGTTGAATCGAGCCTTTCTGTAGTTGAATCGTGCCTTTTTGTAGTTGAATCGTGCCTTTTTTGTAGTTGAATCGAGCATTTTTGAACTTCAATCGAGCCTTTTTGAACTGTGTATTGTAATCGAGCATTTTGGTGTTGTAATCGAGCCTTTTTGTGATGTAATCGTGCCTTTTTGAACTATGTTTTGTAATCGAGCCTTTTGGTATTGTAATCGAGCCTTTTAGTGATGTAATCGTACCTTTTTGAACTGTGTTTTGTAATCGAGCCTTTTGGTATAGTAATTGAGCCTTTTTGTGTTGTAATCGTGCCTTTATAAACTGTGTATTGTAATCGAGCGTTTGTGTATCGAGATCATGCCTTTTTGTGTTGTAATCGAGCCTTTTTGTATTGTAATCGTGCCTTTTTGTGTTGTGATCGAGCCTTTTTGTATTGTAATCGTGCCTTTTTGAACTTTGATCGAGCCTTTTTGTACATTTATGTCGAGCGTTTTTGTAGTGTATTCGAGCCTTTATGAACTGTTTTCGAGCCTTTTTGAACTGTTTTCGAGCCTTTTTGAATTGTTTTCGAGCCTTTTTGTACTGAATTCGAGCCTTTTTGAACTTTGTACTGTGATCGTGCCTTTTTGTACTGTGATCGTGCCTTTTTGCACTGTGATCGTGCCTTTTTGTATAGTGATCGTGCATTTTTGTATAGTGATCGAGCCTTTTTATAGTGTGATCGTGCCTTTTTGTATAGTGATCGAGCCTTTTTGTATAGTGATCGTGCCTTTTTGTACTATGATCGTGCCTTTTTGTACTGTATTCGAGCCTTTCTGAACTGTGATCGTGCCTTTTTGTACTTATATGCTTTTTTTTTTTTTTTTTGTGAATATGTGGAGGGTGAATCTGAAGGATTTCCTGAAAATCCCTGTGGGAGAATGGTTCCACGGAAAAATTATTCGGCATGACCATGTGAATGACATTACAGATGTCCACAACGCACTTGAAAGTGTACCTGAACTTCTTTGGATGGAAGACCGTCGTCGGTTTACTGAGTCTTGCTTCGGTCATTTACTTCACATGCATCAGGAGATGAATTTTTCGGCTGGAATTGTCCATCGGATGCTTTTGCGTGAGTTGCATCACGACGGCCCGGAAGATGAGATGAGATTTTTGTTGGGTAAGCATACGGTCCGGTTCTCGAAGGTTGAGTTTTGTGTAATCACCGGATTGAAGTTCGGAATCATTCCCGACCCAGCAAGTTATGACATGGAACAAAATGGCATACACGACTGATACTTTCAGGGTCGAGTCGTAGAGAATGAAGACCTGAAAGCAGTGCTGCGGAGTGGTCTTTTTGAGCAGCAGTACGATGCGGTGAAGCTGTCATTATTGTTTTTGCTGAACTGGATACTGATGGGGGTGGACGAGAGATATAAAATTCCATTATGACAGTTTCAGCTAGTTGAGGACTTGGACGCTTTTGATGCGTTCCCGTGGGGCGCATACTTGTATAGGCGGACTATATCTGGTTTGAAGCATGCTTTGGATGGTCCACGGCAACGGTCCGAACAACGACAGCAAAAACAGGCCACGGATAACACCACTGAGACGTATAACATATACGGTCTAGCGCACGCATTATTGGTGAGAATTTATAATTTGCAGCCATACTTTAATAGAAAATATTTTATATCACTAATGTGTTATCTATTATGCAGATATTTGCTTTTGAGGTTATCCCGGAGCTTAGCAGCAATAAGCACAAATGTGGGGAACGCAGGGTAATCGAGCTACCCCCTCCACGTATTCTGAAATGGGAGTTGACTGCGCGACCACGGGGGAAAACGCTGGATAAGATTTTCACTGAAAGGGTAAGTATTGATGTTGTTAATGTTTATTATTTTCAGTATGTTTGCAATTACAATGATGTCACTCCGATTGCAGATGTTTGCTCGGGCTGAATTGGTGCCTACGGAGGCTAAGAGGCATCAACGGTACTACGAAGGCATAGACCTGGGAGGCAGTCTATATGATGACGATGCCGCAGATTTACCTCGTGACCGCCCGGATCCCGATCGACATAGGACTGTCGGATCCAGTGATACAGAGGGTTCATATTACGGACCTAGTGATATGGATCCTCAGTATTCTGCACCTTCTGATCTGGAGGGCTCAGAGCCGGAGGTTGACATTGGTAGTGAGAGTCCCATGAAGTCTAAGGGGATACTTTTCAGTCAACCCAGACAACCACGACCTAGACCTAGTGATTCAGACCCGGAGGGTCGCAGTCCTATTCTCGTGAGGCGTAGGCAGGTACGATTCACATTGCCTAGACGGCCTGCACCTGAAGGTCAGCAACCTGAAGGCGTTCAAGAGCATCCACAGGAACATAAGCCTTTTTTTAACCGCATGATTTACTTTCCATTGACTTAATAGTTTTAGTACTGACAGAGTCTGCAATCCTTTCAGGGCTGGGAGCAGAAATTAGCAGAAGTGATGGATGTTGTCCGAACATTACGGACGGATGTCATGGATGCTATCCAAAAGAATGAAGAGAAAAGAAATTCACAGCATTTGGAGTTGGTGGCTATGATTCGGACGCTACAAGGTCCGACGTCTCAGGGTCCGTCGTCGTAGGGTCCGTCGTCGCATGGTCCGTCGTCGCAGGGTCCGCCGTCGCAGGGGCGTATGGAGGAGGATCCACCGTTCGATGACCTACCACCTCATGACTATGATGGAGCATTCAGTACAGGCAGGACAGGTACTGATCATGATGAGACAGGGTCAGTGACCAGACATAGGGAGGCACATACTACAGACACAATACCCGAGCAGCAGACTCCAGATGCGTTAGGACAATCGACGGTCCCCGGTGATACAGAGACAGCATTATTGGAGCGTATACCGTCGCAAGCAGTCACCCCAGATCGCTCATCACAGCTGCTGCATGATCCTGTCGATATCCAGGAGCTATCCATTGACCGCACGTCGCAGCGTACCCATCCAGTCAATCCCAGCAAGCGTAGACCTCCGATCGACCAGAGCACAGCCGACCCCTCTAGGCGATCCTCGAGGAGAGATTTGGTTCTTCGGATTCCACGGTCGCAGGTCGATCAACGGGGACCGAGTTCCTCCTCAGCCCGCACCGATCCCCATGGTCCAGAACAGACTCCCCCACCCCTAAGGCGTGGAGACCAGATTCGATGTCGAGGTTGGATGGAACGGAGCCCATACACAGACCCCTGTCTACCAAAGAGGGCACGGGTGATGCCGCCGCCGGCACATGAATGGAATCCACATGGACTGGTAGATCCTGAACAGCTTGCGGCATACGAAGACTACAAGAGGAGCATGTCGGGGGAATTGTAAGTATTACATTCTGTTTATAGTTTTTTTCGACAAATATGTAAGTCAGTATTATGTAACTTTTTCCCTACTTATGCAGACGTGATGTGGATCTGCACGACCTAGTTGGTGTTCTTGTCACTTGGTTCCACCGGTTGCAAACCAACTTAATGGAGTTGGAGGATACGGTATGTTCCTTCCTTGAACTGTGTTTATAAAACTTAGTCACAAATGGTTGAATCCTAACAATACAAACTGTTCAAATTTTCAGCACATTGACGCATACTTGAAGATTGTCCGGAGGCATCAGCGATTGCACCCTACTATCTACGGTTCGAGGATCAACATACTCGATTCCCAATTCTTTGTAAGTGTTAATATTATACGGTTTTCGCTTCAACATTGATGTGTTCATACATTTTCTGCCTAACGTTTCGGTTAATTTTCTTTCAGACATTGTTAGATCACCAATGGGACAGAATCGGCACTGGTGAGGAGAGGAAACCCCCATCAGGTTGGTCTGTGTTCAAGCAGACATGGTCCCGTGATGAGCTTTTGGTGGTCCGTGGGGAGCTCCCGTTAGGGATACGGCATTGGCACGATGTTGACATTGTGAGTGTTTATTCGAGTTTTGCATCCATGTTTATTTGAGTTTTGATAACACCTTGGAGAAACACCTGCAGGTTCTGATTCCTTGCAACGTTGGAGGTATGCATTGGGTCATGGCCAGCATCGATCTGCAGTATGGGCACATTCTTGTGTTTGACTCGTTCAGACGGGAGGTCCCATTTAGGCACAGGAATGCCCAGTTTGCATGTCTGTGCTATTTGCTACCCTCTCAGCTCTATACGGTGCACTTTCACAGGAACAAACAACCCGGTGACAAGACTTACAAAAAGAGGGATGGGCCGTTCTGGATGTTATTCGTGTCAGCCGACCGGGTGCCCCAACATGAATTGGGGTATGACTATTTCAAGTTGTTATTCTATCCCAATCGGTTTTGAAATGTATCAATGCTAATGGTTGTTCATGTGGTTAATTGCAGGGGAAACTGTGGTGCCCATACGTTGAGAATGATTGAGTACCAGACGGCGAACAGGGATACGTTCGATTGGACGGAAGCCGATATGCCCATCATCCGGCAAAAGATGGCCATCGAGATTTATTGTAACTCCAGGATATTGTAGTTGTTATACATAACAGAGCTGTTGTTAATGAAATTATTAATTTTTTATTTCAAGTTGTTTGCAGTTCAAAGTTCAACTAAATTAAAAAAAAAATTCGAACATAAAATATTTATAAAATATGAACATATATCAAAGCATACACAAAGTAAAAAATAACATATATGAGTATATCAACTGGTATGGTGACTTGTGGAAATAAACAAACTACAGCAGCTAAAATCCAAAACACATGTCTAAAACATAAGCCCTAAGATGATTGCATCGTTCGTCTTTTTGTCCTCTCTAGCTAAAACTCGTTGCACTCAAATAAACATCACTAACTCTGGCCTACTGTATATGTTATTATGCTTGTCGTCTAGTGTTGGATAAGCAGCCACGACAGCATCTTGAGCGCCAATATATAAGGAGTAGGATGGAAAAGCCCCTACAGACAGTAGTTTAGCACAACAGCAGCACCCAATGCAACTCTCATCCCTTCAATCGCTTCCATGACAGCATTTATGACGTGGGGTCAAGTCTCCTCTTATAAGACTCCATTCATTCCACGATAGAGTCCTTCTGAGGGCACGTTTGTTTGTTGTGTCCAGTTGAATGACAGATGCTGCACTTGCGACGGTATTGTTCGGGTACAATAGTACTGGGACCTTCATTAACCATAGGCGGGTTGGAACACTTCCTGCTGTTATGTCCTGGTTGTCCACATCTTCTACACGACTGTGTGGTTGTCCTCTCCGAAGACGAGACATGTCGACCCTTCATCGGGCGACCGGATTGTCTCTTCGTCCTTGGATTTAAAACCACCCGCGCTGCGATGTCGGATGGCACTACCCATGAAGAAGGATGACCAACAGGCATGATAGGAACCGAGTATGCATCAATAAGTGTCTCCCTTTTGTAGTAGTCCGCACATAGAGATGTGAAATCCACGTTCCGCTCCCTACAACAATGAACACAGTTAGATTCACGTTTGGGTACTATAAAGCAATAAATGGACAGAGTCATGTATCTTGCTGCTGCGAGTGCATGTGAACATGGTAAAAAGTCCATTTGGAATTTGTTGCATGTGCATGTCTTCCGGGCTAAGTCAACCGTCCACTATTTTCCCTTGTGTCTGACGGAAAATATGTTCCAGTCAACTGCATTTACGGTCATATAACCGCATTTCTCGACACGTTTGAGGATCACAAGATGTGCTGCGTCGGTCAATCGATGACGCATTGATCGTGCATTTGTATGACAATCGTGGAACCACTTTTGTAGCATATTCCGAATGAACTCTGCCAGTGTCATCAATGGCAGTTGCCGTGCAAATTTTAGGCATGAGTTTATGCACTCTACAACATTTGTGGTCATCAACCTGTACCTTCTTTGGGGGCAATGAACACAGGACCACTTGTGTGGACCGGCATCAATGGCATAATCGTATGCACCCTTGTGCAGCCTACGTAACTCCTCCATGTGGCAATCGTAGTGGATTTGACAGTACGACCTAGCAGCGTTATCCATTATGTCGGCAACATCTTTTCTGTGGAATCGCTTCTTCATATTTTCACCAAAATGCCAGCAACATATGGTATGGGTTGCATAAGGGAACACTTTAGAAATCCTTGCTTCAATGCTTGCATGACGATTGGAAATGAAAACCAGATCATCTATATGACCAAGGGCACCTCTCAAGCACTCCAAAAACCACTCCCATGAAATGTTGTTTTCTGAGTCACTGTACCCAAAAGCAATTGGATACACCTGTTCGTTTCCATCTTGTGCAGTTGCCACAAACATTGTACCCCCGAATCTTCCCTTCAAATGGGTACCATCAACTGCAATCACAGGACGTATACACCTCCGAAAACCTCTAATTGAGGACCCTAACGACATAAAAAAGTAAAGGAATTTACCATCATCTGCGCACTGTAAGTCTGTGATTGTGCCTGGATTTTACTGTTCCAGAACGTATGCAAAACATGGCAGCAGTTGGAAACTTTCTTCATGCGTTCCATAGGTCAATGACAATGCATATTGCAGGGCATCATGTGCCTTACTGTACATGATTTGGATGCCATACATTGTTTTCATATCGGCGATTATGTCCTTCGGACGCATGAGACGACCATCGGCTTGTTGAAGTCTAGGTGCAACAACTTTTGCGATTGTGACTGCACTAGCTTGTCGATGGAGACGGTGAATCTCCTCCAAGGGACAGGTGTGTTCGTTGACAAAACTTCTAACTTGAAAGTAAGTCCCTTCTTCTCTCCTCACCGCTCTTAATTTCCACGTACAGTCGTCAATGATGCAAATTAGATGTAAAGTTGTCTTATTGGACCTTTTCACCTTCCATTCAAAGTTCTGATGCATCGCAAAATCGCCAACTAGCCTCTTCAAATCCTTTTTACTCGGGAAAAATTGACCCTTATAAATCATGGTTCTCGGTTCTTGCGCTTCCAAGGTGCTGCTTCTACCAGTACCAAACGAGTATGAATTTGCTCCCGAAATAACCCAAGTTGTCGCATTAACAGAATCAGATGTTGTCACATTATAACGGACCTCGGAAGTCCCAGGCATATCTGGTGGTGTAGCGCCACTAATTCCTTCTACACGTCTACCATGTGTTTGCATATGTGCATGCTCTTCATCCGCATTTTGCAAATCATTAGCATGTTCATTATTTGCCTCATTATCCACCTTATGGTTCGGGTAATTGTCATTGTTCTGCTCATTGTACTGCGCATCATACTGCTCAATTCGACAACCAAACACATCACCAAATTGAGTCTCAGCCGCATCTGCATGGTTGACCACAACTTGTGGGACACCAAACATGTTTCTCCCACCTTCGTTGCCATTCCTTTGGGTGAACACTTGGTTGCTACCACTAAAGGATCCAAATTGTAGGGTATTTTCAGGAGGAGGAATATCATTCCCTAACACATCTCCAGCTGTCCGCTCAATAAGACTGACACATAATTGAGGGATCACTCGATCTTCCCCTAGCATAAACTGGACATCATCGTCATTGCTTATAAATGTGCGACACGTACTGCCAGGAACCATTGGTATTGATGACAAATCAACGTTGTATTTGCTTACATCATAGTTCACAATAGTATGCACGATCGACACCAATTCATCGTAAGTCAAATTCTTTGACACATACATTCCTCGGTTATCAGATCCAACGAACCTCTGACTTCCGTCGAGTAACTGCTCCCATCGACCGTTATAAGATATTACTATTCTAACCCGATTCATGAGGCTGTCAAATTAATAATCACAAACCATTAAAAATAACACGATTTCAGTTCAAAAAGGCACGATTTCAAAAAGTCACGATTTCAGTTCAAAAAGTTACGATTTCAGTTCTAAAAGGCACGATTTCAGTTCTAAAAGGCACGAATTTGTAGCAAAAAAGCTCGATTCATGACCAAAAAGACACGATATTTTTTTTAAAAAAGACACGAATAAGGACCAAAAAGGCACGATTCATGACTAAAAAGGCAAGAAATGTTTTTCAAAAAGGCACGATTCATGAGCAAAAAGGCACGATTTTGTTTCAAAAAGGCACGAATGAGGACCAAAAAGGCACGATTTTGTAGCAAAAAGGCTCAATTCATGACCAAAAAGGCAAGAAATTTTTTCAAAAAGGCACGATTTATGAGCAAAAAGGCATAATTTTGTTTCAAAAAGGCTCGATTCATGAGCAAAAATGCACGAATTTGTAGCAAAAAGGCTCGATTTTGTTTGAAAAAGGCACGATTCATGACCAAAAAGGCACGATTTTGTAGCAAAAAGGCACGATTCATGACCAAAAAGGCACGATTTTGTAGCAAAAATGCTCGATTTTGTTTCAAAAAGGCACGACAGGTTTTTCAAAAAGGCACAATTCATTACCAAAAAGGCACGATTTTGTTTAAAAAAAGGCTCGATTCATGAGCAAAAAGGCACGAATTGTTTCAAAAAGGCTCGAAAATAAAATGAAAAGTTCTTGCATTATAATAATGGCTTCAGTTTAACAAAATACTAAAATGCTCGAAATATTCAAACAAGCAGGATCAAGAAATATTACCTTATTTTACTGAAGAAGAAATTCGGGGCAACACCTTAAACTTTTATTTGTAGAGAGACAGAGTAACTGAGTTAAATCTTACTGACGTTTTTGTTGCAAGTGTGGACAGAGAAAAGACCAAACAGAATAACATAAATCATTAACTAAGGGCAATTTTGGTAGTTCACCATAATAGGTGCCTTTTAAACTTAACTTATTAACCCACTGACATTCTCACCAACTCAGTTTAAAATGGTGACAGATTCCACCATTTCCACCCAAGGCTATTAAGCTGGCAGTCCAGGCTGGGCCTAGGAGGCGCGATCGTAGGCCCTAAAAAAATTTGCAATTTTTTTTCTAGCGGGCCCAAACAGGGCGCCCATGTTTGGCCCACGGGCGGCTTGTTTGGGCCTGCCAAAAAAAAAAAATTCAACATTTATTTATTTATTTTTTCAAAATTTGAATCGAGGGGTGGCTTTTGTAATTAACCAGGTGACCGTTGGGGGAGGAAAAAAAAATCCAAAACTTTTAAAAATTACATTTTTTTAAAATCTTTTACAATCTTTTCCAATTATACCCTAACCTAACATTTTCCTATAAATACCCCATCACCCTCACCTCATTCTCTACATTTTCTCTACTTCCCTAATAATCCCTACTCTCTTATTCTCTCTATTCTCTACAATCTCCAACATCTCTCACTCACTCTTTCAACTATTTTGTAATTTATTTTATTTATTTAATATATTATTTATATACTATATACTATTTTACTAATATACTAACTATGCATTATATATTATATATTTACATACCTCCCACTCTCTAGTCTTTACATATACTTAATTGTAAATACTTAAATTTTTTTTTCCAATTGCACTTTTTTTCCCTTACCAAGTTTTTATCCCATTAGGTTTTTCTTGGTAAGGTTTTTAACGAGGCAATCATGATTTATAATTTATACTTTTCACCACAAATTTAATACGAAATTACAAAAATATTATTCATCGAAAACTAATTAAGTGTTGTATGAAATGAAAAATGTTATATTTCATATTAAAATTATTACACTAATAATTACACAAAATTATTACAATGTATAAAAAATAATATTGTATAAATAAAATGTTTAAAAATTAAAAATTAAAAAAAAACGAAGCCCATTAATGGCCCGTTTAGGCCCGGCCTATCCCAGAACAGGCCCCGAACCCAGGCTGGGCCTAACCTTTCCCCAAACAGGCCGGCCCGGCCCGGCTCAGCCCGTCTTCCATAACAGGCCAAGCCTGGCCCGGCCCATTACGTAAACGGGCCTATTGTTTGCCAGCACTACTTTCTACTTCTTGTTTGTATCATCTTTATACAATAGTAATATCAATTTTTCAACATTCATATATTAGTAATATATAGTTTCTTGTAATTTATCTTTATACGGACCATCAATTCATTGCGAAGAAAAATACAAAAAGATAAAATCTCAAAATTTTCCCACACTTGATAAAAGCTATTGATTTAATCATAATATGTTTTTTCAAAACTAAAGATATAATTTTGCATTAAGATAACAAAATTTGACATCACTTTACAAGTAAAAAATAAATAAAAATCGTTGTTTTCAGATTTTAATTTAATTTTAAATATTGTAACGAAACAACTTTGGTCATGAAAAGTCACGAAACAATTTAATTTTTTTTTTTTTTTTCGTTTTCTGAAGGAATTTGTTATGATGTTACTTGTAACTTGCTTGTGAAGGGAAATTGTTCATTGACTTCATTGTAACTTTCTTGTGAAGGGAAATTGTTCCTCGACTTCCTTCTCTCGATCGCTTTTCATTTTAATTTCATTACTTTTAATTGATTATGAGGGACTACATCAATTGCACTCCAACGAACAAACCCATATAATTTCTTTTCATTCATTTTAATATGGGACTACATCAATTACACTCCAACGAACAAACCCATAAATTTATAGTCCAAAAATTTTCGCCTTACTCCCATTTACTCCCTCCATCCATCTATTAAAATTTAAAAATAAGAATTTAATTTGTATACTCTAAAAAATTCCAGATATATCCTCAAAAACGTAGCAATCTTATTAGTTTTTAACTCTCTAAAATGATTGGTTTTTTTATTTTTATTTTATTTTTTTAATTTTTTTAATTTTTAAAGAGTAAATTGCAATAAAATATTCAGAAATAAATATAAATATATTTTATGAAATTAAAAAATAATAATTCAATATATATATTCTTCTGGAAACCCATAAACCCATTCATCACGAATCTGATTTTTTGTTCTTAAATCAGTAAACAAATATATATATATATAAATATATACAGTCTTTCTATTATCAGTTCGAACTAACAAAAGTTATATCAGTTCCTTGTATGTGGGCCACTGGATTTAAATACTTTGACTGACAAGTGCATACAGCCAAGTCAAAGTATTTAAATCCAGTGGCCCACATGCAAGGAACTGATATAACTTTTATCAGTTCCAACTGATAATAGAATTTTTGTATATATATATATATATATATATATATATCTCTTCAATCAAATTGCACCAAAGAAAATCAAACACACATATCTTCATAGATTGATGATCAGTGACGAACATGTTTTGATATTCATGGATTTATAGTGTAGATACCGTATCATGAATATCTATATACATGAGAATGTTTAAATTGAATTAGTCTGTGAAATCCAGCTTTCAAAAAAAGGATGGATGTGGATTGACAAAAAAAAAAAAAAAAAAAAAAAAAAAATCAGATCTCCTTCCAACTTTTTAAATTTTTTTTAAATATATCTCAAAAACTTTCCAAATCTAGAGTAATGGTCAATTGCTGGAGTTAGTTTTTTTAATTTCTTTTAAAAATAAATAAAAAATTGAATTTTCAATGGTGGAGATTGATTGATTGATGGATGGAGGAGATCAAATCTCTTTCATCCATTCTTTTTTTAAGATAATTAATTAAATGAATACTATATATATATATATATATATATATATATATATATATATATTAAGAAACGGCCTCCACTTTTTTATTATTATTTTCTTATTTTCTTATAATTATTAAATAGTTTTGTAATTTAATTTTGAAAATGTAAATATAATATTGTAATTTTTTATTTTTTGAAAATGTAATTAATTTAAACCAATGGTAAAATAGTACTTTCATTGGTTATGTTAAGTTTGACTGCTAGGGGTCGTTTGTTTTTTTGTCTGAATACTGAATAGTCTTGAATTTTACCGAAGACTGAATAGTGACTGAAACCTGAATCTAAATGACATGTTTTTTTTTTTTTTTTTTTCCTCACGTCTGAATGTACTATCAATATGTTTGTTTTTTAAAAATAAAATTATGTGAAAAGAAGTAATTTTACATCTATACCCATACTAATTAAAAGAAGTAATTTAACATGCAACACTCTTTATAAGATTTTGCATATTCTTCTGCAAACAAAGTTTAATTTAACAAAACAAAAAATTCATCCAGGAATATAATTTTGCATGTTATTCTACAAACGAAGTTCAAGTTCAATTTACTGTAACAAAAAAAAAAAAAAAGTTCAAATTCAATTTTACACATTGTCCAAATATCCAGTATATAATTCTAGAAACCATTTTTTTTTTCTTTTTTTTTTTTGTTTCCTGGATCATATGCAACCAGAAACCATTTTTTATTTTTTCTTTAAAGGTTCCTAGATACCTTTTTTTTTTTTTTTTTTTTTTTGAAATAGGTCCCTAAATTATATACACCGGTACACACACACACACACACACACACACACACACACACACATATATATATATATATATATATATATATATAAACTATTATTCTATAACTTCTTCAAGCCATGAAATCTACTCAATATCGAATGCAACCACAAAAAGAATATTTGATAAATTATATAACTGCAACTATGATAATCATAACAAATTATCATTTTAGATTATATTTAAAGAGTTCTATAACTGCCACTACACGTCGATAAAAAAAAAAAAAAAAAATTAAAGAGTTCTTACCAGGATTTGGTTTGAGAGAAATTCAATTGTTTAATCCCAAGAAGATTTCAATATGAGAAGTGATTAGGGTTTTTTCTTTCTTTCTTCCTAAAAGCCTTTTAAAATAAGAAATACGTTAAAAGAAAGAATTCTACACCATATGAAATTAAGATAAATTTAGAAATATATCTTTTTTTAAAGGATAGACTTGGAAGAAAATATTTTAATTATAATTCAGTGATTTGGAATTAAGTTAAAAGTCAGGATTTCTTACTTACTTTTTTTTTTTTTTTTTTTTAAAGTTGTTTTTTGATATTTTTAAGTTGTTTAACCACTTAAAAAAAAACAAACAAAACAACTTAATGAGTTCAATTCAGACCCATTAAGTCTTAAGTGGAAAAAACAAACGACCCTTTAGTTTTTTGGTGAAAGAACCATATTTTGATGTATTTATAAAAAGATGAGGATCAAAAACTCTAATACACATAAGTGGAGTAAGAAGTAACGTTTCATCAAAATATCGAAACTAAACTGTAATTCCTCGATAAAATACCCTTATGTTTGCTGATATCACTTTTAGATCCAACTTTTGCTTTAATTACGAAAAATGCCCTTGACTGCTTTGACCACTGTCAGACTTAACAGTGGACTTAACGATGCAAGGGCAAAATGGGCCTTTTGACAATAAATAAAAAAAATATATTTAATCATAAACTTAAAATGAAAATATTTTGTGCAGCAACGAGTTGATGGATGACACGGCAGTGGTGGGAGAACATGGTGACTGTTGGTGCAATCTCCATGGAGGGGATCACTCCACGTCTCCTCTATTTTGCGGCGGCAGTGTAGCTTTGGTGGATGGCAGCGGCATGGCGTAGTGGCAGTTGGAGGGCATGACAGCTGTGGTTGGTGATAGAGGTGGAGTTGGAGATAGAGATCTAGATTATTCTTTCTGTAGAAAAAAAAAAAAAAAAAAAAAAAAAAAAAAGAAAAACCATCCTTATGATTACTAACTTGCTTTTGAGATGATGAAAGGTATAATCTTTACTTGAAAAAATGGTGAACTTTATTTCGATCCGATATTAGATGCTTTAATTATAAGATTTTGTTATTGGTACTATGAATTCCTTTTGTTTTTTATCATTTTTTTTTTTTGGGTAATGGTGTGGGTGAATGACCAAATGTGTTGGTGATCTGGTGTTGATTGATGTGACTGTGTGATGTAGATTTGTTGAGGATAAGTGATGGTGGAGTGTTGAAGATCTAGAGCTCGCTCTGTAAGTGTTTTTCATTTGCTGTTTTTCGAAAATAAAAACAGTGTTTTTATGTTTCAGTTTTGAATTTTGAAAATGCGTTTAGTAGTAAATACTGAAAGCTGTATTCTGAAAATGAGAACAGTAAAAACGCGTTTGGTAACTTCACTGAAAGCGGAATTCTAAAAATAAAACAGTCAAAACACGTCCAGTAGATTAACTAAAAACATCAAAAACTGAAGAACTTTTACATATATAACTTGACTCTTTCATCTCTTTAAAATATTTTCATAAGGTTGTAATATTTATTTTCATCCACTTAAATTTATAATTTATAATTTAATATATATATATATATGAAATAATTATACAACTGTTCATAATATAATAATTTGAATTTAATCATTTTTTATAGACTATTCAATCATTTTTAATAGAATTATAAAAAGGAATTGTATGATATTTGATTATTATTATTTTTTTTGAAACAAAAGATTTATTACTCAACCAAGAGAAACAGAACAAACACTCTGGCAATCAGCCAGGACAAGGTGTGCCACACAAGGAGGGCACTGAAAAAGCAAAATGAAATCCTCAACACAAGAGAGGGAGAAATGAGCCAGGGTATGAGCACTACAAAAAAAAATGGTCATCAGCGAGGGCTAAATGCCGTCGAAAAAGGTGATTTGCCGTCGAAAATATATTTTTTCAACAGGAAAAGGCCGTCGAATGCCATCAAAAATACGCTCGTCGGATGCCGTCGATATACCACTTTTTTTGACGGTAATTGCCGTCGATAAAAATGAAAATGATCGTCGGTAATAGTATTAAAAATTGACGACGAGCCGTCGAAAATACCACCTTTTTCGACTGTCATTTACGGTCGATAATAGTAATAAAAAATTGTCAAAATTAGTTGTATTTTTGACGCTCCACCACCTCTTTGACCCTTCTTAGGGAACCCCAAGATCAACCAAGTACACCCCACATCAACCAGCCACTTTGTTAAATCCCAAATAATATATGCAACTTACATGGTTCGAACCTTTGACCTTGAAGATGGTAAGTGTTGCCTTTACCATTTTGCAATAACATTTGATATATTTTGCATACTATTTATATATAAACTATTAATATATTTTACACATTATTCAATTGAATCTATATATTGCATATCATATAATATGTTTTGATATTATTTTTTAAATTAATATTTTATTAAAATATTCTCATATCTGATAGAAAAGTATGACTTGTTTTTACAATTTTGCTACAACTGCATATTTTAATAGGTAACGCATGTTATATCCATATTGATTTTTTTTATAATCAACATTTTAGTGAAAAATTAATAATTTTTATTAATTAACAATTTAAATTTATTCCAAAAAAAATTATAATTATTTTGTAAAATATACAAACAGATATAATTTCTAAAAAAGTTTTTTTTAGAGCATTTAATATAGTCGTGTTTAGTAAACATAATTAAAAATAACTAAATATTCTTGTAATTACTAATAATTTTGATATATTTCATACTCGATTGATTTAGCTCGATATATCTTTAGAGTAAACTTCTTATTAGTGATCGTCACAGATTATAAGTTTTTTTTTAATTAATTGATATTTTAAAATTGAACCATAATATTTGGTGAAAGAATTCATATAGTGATTTTGATAAAAAAAATATAGTGACAAAAAAAAAAAGAGTACCTATTGTGATGCATTTAAAATATCGACCTATAAGTGATCATTTTTTTTTTTTTTTTGGTAGTTTATAAATTGTCACATACATAAATATATTCCATTATAATTTATTAATTAATATTATAATACTTAACTAATCATATTTTTCATGACAATACCGTAACAAATAATATAAAAAATAGTACCAAATTATTCTACTATTTCTGATGGCCATTGGGCCGTCGAAATTGTGATATTACTTCTTTCATCATTTTCGACGGTATATGTGCCGTCAGAAATGTGGGTCTTTTTTGACGGTACAAATAATGCCGTCAAAAATATGGGTCATTTTCGACAGAACAAATAATGCCGTCGAAAATATAGATCATTTTCGACGGCACAAATAGTGCCGTCGAAAATGTGGGTCATTTGGGTCATTTTCGACGATTTATTCGACTATTTTCGACGGCCGTTTGCCGTCGAAAATGTGGTATTTTTTTTCCATCATTTTCGACGGTGTTGAAATGCCCGTCGAAAAAGGCTAAATCACCGACGGTAATTATGGCCGTCGAAAATAGTTGGTCGCTAATAGACACTTTTTTTGTAGTGGAGCCACAGAATTGGCAAGCTTGGGGACAAAAGACATAGAAATAGGGTAACTCCTAATAAAATATAAAATATCATCAATAATCAACCCAACATCAGCAAGAATAGCCTTCCCCTGAGAGATAAGGTCCACTACAGCTTTCGCATTAGATTCAACAATAGCAAGTAGGAAATTTGAAGCAACAACAACTATGATGCCCTGGATTCAAATTTAGAAAACATATTTTAGATGTTTTTCAAAATTTTAACTTTTAACACTGGTTTTGTTTTTGTTTTTCGAAAATAAAATAAAAAAAGTTAACAAACACAAATTTAAAATCGTTTTTGAAAAACAAAAACGAAAACGGACTGAAAAACAGCTGCAAGACAAGCCCCAAGAATCCCTGAATTCTTTGTTTCTACCTTCTATTTTATTTTTTATATACTTTTTTTTTTGTTTTTTTATTTATTTTCTATTTGTGATTTTTTTTTTCTGTTCTTATTGCTACTTTTAAAAAAAAAAAAAAATTGTTTGTATGATTTTTATTTCTTAATTTTTTATTGTTTTTATTTTTATTTTTATCATTTATTAAAATAATTGATAAGATATTCAAGAAGGGAAATTTAGACATTTTATTCTAAAAGTTATTCCCTCCATCAACTTTAACTATGGTCAAACCAGTCAAATGTATCTTTTTATAATTAAGGCAAAATTTCGATCTATTAGTAATATGAGTAAAAATGAGTGTATGTTATTGCTATTTACCCAAACAAAATCTCTAGAATGAAAATGGAAAACCATTCCTATCCAAACGTGTATATATAAATGAACGTGTAAGATATATATATATATATAAATATATATATATATATATTTATATATTTTCTATTATCAGCTTGTCCTGACAATAAATATATCAGGACGAAAAATATGGACTATTAGATTTACATACTTTAACTCAAAGTGTATACACTTGTCAAAACTTCTCCATAATTTATGGTCCACATTCTTCGTTCTGATATATTTATTGTTAAGACGACTGACAATAGAAAGACTGCATATATATGTTGGTGCCCTCATTTTATATGTTGAACGAAGACAATAAAAGGTTGATGATACTGCATTTTAAGATTAAGTTTTATGATCCTTTCATACTGCACATTATCATTTTTTATTTTTTTGCCTTTGTCGATTAACATCCTTTAGAATGTCTTCTGGGCAATTCACCATGTTTACTTCTTTTTCTCACGCCAATAATGACTCAACAGCAGCTCTTGCTATTTTTTTTTTTCCTTATAAAACCCTTCAATTCAGATAAAAACCCTGGGTATATCTCTCAGGGGGAGGACTCGAACCTGTAACCTCGTGGTGCTGGTGTGAGAGATATACCCAAGAGCGAAGCCAGAATTTTGGCTTTTTTTTAATTTTTTTATTTTTTTTTTAATTTTTTTTTTATGGTGTGGGGTGGAAGACAAAACCAAATATTCAAGTTAAAAGAAGACAAATATACCTATATTTAAAAAATAATTAGTAATTAAAAAACCAAATGTAATATTGTAATAGCGACTAGTCTTATATGCAATGATATAACAAATAAATTAATAAATTAAATAGACTCCAGCTTTATGATTCAAAATGGAACCCGACACACTTTAAAATCTCTAAAATCATCTATAATAGAATATATACTAATGTTTCTATGTGATTTCCTTTGTAAGAGTGATATTTCAACTTGTTGCGCAACCTAGCTAGTCTAGCTTGACAATAAGCATAGCTGAAAACGACCTCTAAGTAGTTGCTGTTGAAAACGTTTAAATAATAAATGTAGCAAAATCATATTAATAATCTAAAATATTTATTTATTTGTATTCTCATACGTGAAATTATTTGGATACATGAACCGGAGGATAAGAAGAATTTAATTGCAGCAGTAGGAATAAAATTGCTCAAGTGAAAAATTGGAAAAAAATAAATTAAGTGTGTATATATATACATACATATATATATATATATATATATATATATATATTAGACAGTTAGGGGTGGCAACATAGGTCACGATATGAACACGACACGATATTTATGGATTTTGGTTAGGTCTTATTGGGTTCGGGTCACTAACGGGTCAACACGTTAAACCCATTAAGTCGTGTTTGAGTTTCGACTTATGATACAATAAACTTAACATGTTGTGTTCGGGTTGAGTAAAAAATTAATGGATTGAGTTTATATAAACACGACATGATAGCCCATATTTCCACCCCTAGTTATAGACTAGTTCATGATGTATAGGAAACCAAATTCTAAGAAGAATATATTTTCTCTTCTAAGTAATTAGAGAGGAATACATAAAATTGGATATAATTAGAATTTTCTTTATTTATTATAATAATGGTGTAATTCAGTTGATAGATCGACGCGTTTAGGGTTTGAGCAAATGACTCTCAAGTTAGTGGTTCGAATCCTGCCAATGACAAAAAGCTTCAAAAAAATACATGATCTAGATAGGTGGTGGATATATAGATACTGTGAATTTTTTTTTTTTTTTTTTAATTTAAATGTAATAAGGTAAAAAAAAAAAAAAAAAAAAACTAATGGGGCCACTTACTTTATTGGATATAGAGTATGATATATTATTTAAAAAGCAACGATGAATTTTTTTTTTGGGGGGGATTACCGCTGTCAGCCCTCCTCTACCTCCGTATATGTATATGGTATACCATCAAACTAATCTCATCTTGTAAGAGGCACCGTTCATTTATTTAGAGAAGAAAAGATGTATTATTAGTTGGAATTCAAATATTTATTAAGAGGTGTATGTTACCGCCGGTCTATACTTGTGAGTTGTGATCCCATTTAATTTTTAATTTATTATCCATTAAATATAAGTTTTGATTATATTTCAAGTAGGGTATAAATAGTTTTTTTTTATTTTATTTTTAAATATACATATATATATATTATTACAATAAATTTAAATCAAAGCTATGAAACTAAAGTAATTGAGAGATTATGTGAACAACAAGAAGAGACTTATCAATCGACAAGAGAAATGACTCCATCTTTCATTTCCATGAGGAATAATTGTCTCAGGTGAGCAATGGTGGTCTTATGCTCGAGGCTCCCTCTTGACCCATTCCGCTTCCACTTGTAGTGTTTGATGCAATGAATGAAATGCAAGATGCAAGAAACAAATGAGAGCAATGATCTACCTATGTATTGTTGGGATTTATGCCCTAAAGCTTGTAATCTGTAAATGTTATAAAAACATTAATAAAAAAAATAGTTTTTTCATTCAATAAATATGATTCATACGTTTATATCATATGTGCTAAACATCCAAAATTGCTACATGTAATCTCAAACTGAGTATATAAGTGTCATATCTAGAGGACTTTGGTTTAAGACGTGTAATCTAAAGAGTCCGTAGAAAGCAAATAAAATTGGGTACTTTATTTGTGGTTAATTTACAGCTGCGGTCAATTCCGTAATGTACGGTGGTCTTTTTCCTGGACTACTTATATGGTGATATGAGAATGGAGGCACCTTATATGATGTGATCATATATGATTGTGCCACGATTTATATGAATCTATCACCAAGATCCGTTACATGAAGAGATTCATATATACCGACAAAAGATGGTTGTATATGGGTCCTTCAAGTTAGATCGTGGTTTTTGACATACCATGGGTGAGATTAGAGTAGCATTCCCGATCAATAACTTCGTTTCTTGGAATCACGGTTTGGCTTGTGGCTAGGAAGGTTTGCATACAATAGAGGAATCCATTCATTCTTGCGAGAAGTAGAGGAGTAGTTACCTTAAGGGTTGATTCGGGGCTTGAACGATTAAGAACGATCTCCTTCTTTCGTAAAGGAAGGAAGGATGTAATTGTTTATTAGTGAATTAATGGTACTTAAAGGAAAAGATATAATTAGAGAGGTATAACGAAATTTATGACCTAACTCTAATTATGAACTAATTGTGGAGGATCATACCATATGTAATAGTTATATCAATGGACACTGATATTTTGGTTTGTGCTACAGTTACGAGAGTGCAACCTCTGGTTTTTAGTGGAGTAACTCCGAGGTTAATAATCATGAAATATTAATTAAAGAGTTTAGTTAATTTTTTCTAAGTATTATTGGAGCTCAAAACTGTGGGTCCATTAGGTCCCCTTGTTAGCCCTCACGATTATTGGTAACAAGGGTCACGGTTAATTAATTGGATAGTCCAATTAATAGTGTTACGAAAGTGACATGAATTTATTCTAGGAATTAATTAGATAATATGATTATTTAATTAATAAATTGATTAATTAAATAATATGATTATTTAATTGATAAATTAATAATTAAGAAGTATTAATTATTTAATTGTTAATTGGAGGTTACAAGTTCGAACCATGACTAATGCAAAAGGATTAAAGATAGTAAAGATTATTTTAAATCCTAGAGGTCATAGGTTCAAGTCCAAGTGGTGACCAAATTAAAGTAGGATATAGAATCTTATTTTGACTTGGATAATTGAACCCTAGGACCCTGATATAAATAGATACTTATTAGGAAACAGAACAAAACCTAAAACTTAATACAGAGAGAGAGAGAGAGAGAGAGAGAGAGTGCGGCAGCAAGGAAAGAAAAAAAAATATTAAACTTCTTTCTTCTTCAAGGTGGCCGAACCCTAGAGAGAGGACAAGGATTTGTCTTCTACAATCTTTGCATCCTCCATTCAGTACTCCCAGAATCCGTGATGTATCTAGAGAAGAACCTTAGACTGGGCTAGGGCCTAGTCTTTCCCAAAAAAATTCAAAGTAAAAAAAATACATAATTAATAGAGGAAATTGCAGGAAACAGCCAAAAAATTTATGGAGTTATTGTTTTCAGCCAAAAGTTTATTTTTTATTGTTTTCGTCATCTTTGTGCTTGAATTGCCAAAATTGCCCTTAATTTTGTTTTACTTGCACCAAAATTTCCCTCTCAAAATTTGCCTCTCTCTTCACCTGATACAAACAAAAAGCCTGTGACTATGTGTTCCACATCTTTCAAAATCAGATTTTCTCTCTCTCTCTCTCTCTCTCTCTCTCTCTCTCTCTCTCTCACAACCTGACAGCTTCAAGTTGAACCCAGCGACGGCGATCTCCATTTCGTCGACCTCCAACTTATTTCGTCCATCCCATTTCGTCTCTTCCACACCATTTCGGTTCTTCCACCGAAATCGCGGCGAACCGAAACCTAACAACAGTACAAACAAACATTCTTCAACCCAGATCTTGCTACTCCTTCGGGTCTCATCCTGAACGCAAAGTTGTGATCTCATCTCGAGCTCAGGTTTGGTTCATTTCTCTTTCCTTTGCAATGTATTTTATCGATTTTTCAATAAAAAGGATTTCTTATTTATGTTGACATTTTTGATGTTTAGTGTTAGTGGTTTGCTATTAGATCTTTAACACATTGATAGTTTTAAGTGATTGATAAGTATAAATTATTGAGTTTTTAAGTGCATTTGTTGAGAGAATTGAAGGTCTAGGATTCAATGTTTAGATATTTATTTTATTTTACTCGATACATTCTATTATGTCAATTTATTAGCAGATTTGGTAAATCAATATTTCAATTAGGGAATTTTTGGATCAATTTTCTTGGGTTTTGTATGGTTTCCGAGAAACTGTGGGAAAATGAAAAAAAATACAAAGTTTCAAGTTCAATTTCTATTGTTGGGATTTTGAAATAAAACCTCTACATTTCATTGGCTTGGTGTAGCTATTTGATTTGGTTAGTTTGGTTTTGTGTTTGGTACAAAACCGAAAATAGGGAAAACATAAGTTTGTTTCATAATTCCATTAGTTTATCAATTTAGCTTCATTGGATACTACATTACTTTTGCATTTTATTCACTTGTAATTTCCGGATTTGTTGTTAAGTTGCAGGGAATGCAGGTGAAGAACAACTAGGGCAAGCGTTGGTACTTGGTAGGATCTGATATTGTGATAATTCTAGCTGGTGTTCCAAGAAAGCCTGGAATGACTCGTGTTTAAAGATGAATACACACATGCACATCAGTCCAAAGATTTTGAAGTGGTTTGTTTGTGCCTTTGAAAGGTGACTGGTCATGTATGTTGTGATGTTGTTGTATTTGTTTCTACTCTATGCCTCAATATGTAATTAAAGATTGCATTCTCTCCTGTATGAGAATGTGTTGGTAGCAATTTGATGTTTGCTTGTTTGTTTGATTTTGTTGTTTTTTACTGCCTTTATGCTGCTTTATGGGTAGTTGTTTAGTGATGCTCTGTTATTTGTCTCTTAACCTTTTCATTTTGAAGGGTAGATATTGAAATAAGGTTGTTTTCAGCTTGCATGTGTCGATGAGTAACAAAGTATGTTGATGATCAAAGAAGCTATGTGCTCTTTGATTTTGAATTTTTAGTAGTATTCTCTTGTTGGATAGCCTCATCTCTTGTTGCTTCAAACTCAATTGAGGGTGAGAGCATGCAATTGACATGGTATCGTAATTTTTTGAAGTTAAATGCTAGTTTGATTTGAAGTTACATGCCTGTTATTTTTGAAATTACATGCCAGATATTTTTAAGGTTACATGATAAGTAGCAAATTTTAAAGTTACATGCCCGTAGTTTTCAAAGTTACATGCCAATTAGTTTTAAAAATTACATGTCAACTAGTTTTCAAAATTACATGTCAATTAGTTTTCAAGTTACATGCTAGTTGATTTTCAAGTTATGTCCTAGTTGATTAGTTGATTTCCAAGTTACATGTTAGTTATTGAGTTACATATCAGTTACTTTTAATGTTTTTATTCTTATTTAACAATATTGGTTGTTCTACTGCTTACTTGGCGACCACGGGCTAGAAGACGAAGAAAAAAGAGATCCGCAGACCGGAAGACCAAGAAAAAAGAGAATGTGTCTTATTTAACTTCATTTTTTTTTTTTTTTTTTTTTTTTTTTGGGGGGGGGGGGGGGGGGGGGGGGGGGGGGGGGGGGGAACTTTTAATTACGTTTGAATTATAAGTTCAGTTGTATTTCAAGTTTAATGACAATGATTTTTAAAGTTACATGTTAGTTAATTTTGAAATTACATACCAGTTGAAAATGAAGTTACATGCCAGTTCGTATTGACTTTCACAGATGAAAGACACTGATTCCAAATTAAAATTCCAGTATTATTACATGCCAGAAGTTACATGCCAGTTTAATTTGAAGTTATATGCCAGTTGAAAATTAAGTTACATGTTAGTTCGTATTGACTTTCACATATGAAACAAATTGATTCCATATTAAAATTCCAGTATTATTACATGTCAAAAGTTACATGCCTATTGAAAATGATGTTACATGCCAGTTCGTACATAACATGCAACTTGAAATTCACGTGGCATGTAACTTAGAATACAACTAGCATATCAAATCTAATTCAAATAGCATGTAACTTGGAATTGACTTGGCATGTAACTTGGAATAGAACTCGCATGTAACGTTGAATCCAATTGACATGTAAACTTATACACCTATATATAATTTGGAATTCAATAACTTGCATGCTACGTTGTGGTTTTCTTTACATCTATTGCACTTGTACCATCTACATGGTCGGTTTGGTTTGATGAATGGTGCAGTAATTTGAATACAATCGATTGAATACTATCGGCATGTAAATTGCAAATCAAAAATCTATTGGCATAACTCTGAGTCCAACTGGCATGTAAATTTCAATACAACTGGCATGTAACATGGAAATACATGTAAATTGCAATACAGCTGACTTCTAACATGGAAATCAATTGACTTGTAATTAACTCGATTATCATCTGTCTGTATCTATCTATCAACAAAAGAATATCAAAAACAATGTTATTCACGTCACTCAAACTATCAAATTTTCTTGTACATAAATTAACAATACCAAAAGCATCTGACTTAATCAAAACTGGAAACCACCCCTTGTCGAAAGCCCATAAAAGACCTTCCAGAACTGCTCTTGGAATTTGGATTATCACTGAAGCAAGGCAAAGAAAAAAACAATCAAAATCATTTACATAGTTTTAAATCTAACTTAAAGAAATTTAGATACATATAACATGATAGTTTTCCAAAAACATCTCGCCTGACTAATTGCCAGTCCATGAGAGAAACATTAAGGACCATAACATCCTTTAATCAAAAGAGATCATTATTGGCAACAAAAAATGATTACCACATGCCTCTTAAAGGTTAACACCGCCAAGATATTAGCAGCAATATTTTGAATATTAATCTTGCACAATTCAGATGTTAATTCTAACAAGCTTGACCGCTAATGGCCATTGATAGTTCTATCAAAGTTGTGAACTAACAAATATTGCAGCAAACACTGAGTCGCCTCCGAAATTTAAAATCTTAGTTAATCACAATGACCTAACAATCACTGATGTTGTCCTAATAAACTTGGTAGAACAGGAGAAATCTTGGCAAAGCTATACCGAAACAAACACTTGCAACAACATGAATGCTTTGGCACCATTTTACTTTATCAAGGGCAACATCCACCTTCATTAAGTCCAAAATTCATAAGTTAAATGTAAATGTAAAAGAATTTGCACAGATAGTGGGTCACTTATCAATGTTATCTTAAAGTAATAGAGCAAATGCAAAAAGCTCTCGGGCTCTCAGCTATAAGCATGAGTTTGAATACTTTTGAGCAAATGCAAATGCATCTGACTCTCGCTACTCAACCATGAGAAACAGAGGCCAAACTAACAAAAACCCCCTAACCAAGAAACTACAAATCATCCACTCGGCTAGATAAAGAGGAAGAAGAAAACATAAAACAGAAAAAAAAAAAAAAAAAAAAAGCAGACCAACACTTCAAATTGCCACCCAATCAACATACAAAAGTTAGATAAAGAACAAACAAAAGCTAAATCAAACCTGAGAGGAGTGGCTTCGGTGACAGGGAGAGGAGTGAGGCGACGGCGACGGCGAATTGCAGCTGTTTCTCTTCCGTTCTCTCTCTGCAGCGATGGCGAAGAAGTTCGACATGACGGCGATGGCAGCGACGCCGAGCAGGCAAGGACGCCGAGCAGCAGCGACGGCGAACGACAGCTTCTCCTTTCTCTCTTTGCAGTGACAGCGAAGAACTGCCACAGTGAAGAACTGCGACACGATGGTGAGGACAGCGATCGCAAGCAGCAGCAGCGACAGCGACGGACGGCGATCTCTCTCTCTCTCTTCCCTTCTCTCTCTTTTCAATTTCTTACTTTTGCTCGTTTCCTTTACTGATGGGTGGGTTTCACCCTAACATTTGTTTTACTGATGGGTGGGTTCCACCCTGTCAGTTTTTTTTTTTTTTTTTTTTTTTTTTTAAATTTCAAATTTAAGGGTATTTATGTCCGAAAGTTGTAAAAAGTGACGAAAACAATAAAAAATAAACTTGTGGCTAAAAACAATAAATCCATAAATTTTTTGGCTCTTTTTGAATTCACCCCTAATTAATAATTAATTCATATCTTTCTTAACCTAATTAGAAAAGGATTGACCAGATTTTAACTTTGTTGTTTTTTCAGACATCACGACTCACGAGCAGTGAGGGTTTTTTTTTCCTCTTTTTTTCTTTTTCTTTAATAACTATTATCTCTCTCACCATTCTTCAAATTTACTTAAATTTGACCCAATCTTTTTATCAACATCAAGAATTGATCTTCCAATTAAATATGTTTTCTTTAAAAAAAATATTATGAATTTAAATATTCTGTTTTGTATTGAATTTTTAGGATTACTATAATTTTTAGTTTATAAATTTTAGGATTAATCTAATTATTAGTTATTCTAATTTTAAATTTGCAAATTGATAATATTGTTTAATAAATTTATTTTTGTTTTGGTTGAAATTTAGAAGCGCTTGTTAAGTTTTTTTTTTTTTTTTTTTAATTATTCTTTGAGTAATGCTATTTCGCCCAAATTTGTTACCTAAATATGGTGCCCAAATGATGTGGCAACATTGTAATTCATTAACCCTAAAGGGTGGAGCCGCTAGTCACTGGAGCAAGTCGTAAACTTGGATGTCCTGGGTTCGATCTTTGGCAGCCACGTTTCTTTTAGGGCCACTAGAGGTTTACCTGGCTGTTAACTTTAGGGCCTCGTGGGATTAGTCAAGATGCGCGCAAGGTGGCCTGGACACCCATGGATACCCAAAAAAACATTGTAATTCATTAATTTAAATCATGCACATCTAATACAATTTAAATGAATGGATTATAGTGATGTCACATCATTTGGACACCAAATTTGGGTAAAGTAGCACTATTGTTATTATTTTGGTTTTAGATTTGTTAATAAATGATAATATAAGTGTATATTTATTTCCTTATATCTCATGAATGCTCCTTCATAACTAAACTATTATAATAATAAAATAAATTAGAATTGTTTAGAAATTAATAAATTATATATATATTTTTTAACATTGTATTTGTATATTTCAAATGAATCAAACTAATATTTTAATATAAGAACATTATGTATGTAAATCGTAGGATACAGCTCAATTAATATTTGATTGTACATTTCATGTTTATTTTATAAGTTGCTTTGATTTTATTTGTTTTATTAATTTTTTTTTTTTTTTTTTTTTTAACAAAGAATTATATTAAAGCCACCCAGGGGCTAGCAGAAAAACAGGGAAACAACTTACAAAAAACAACCAGGGCAAAACACACCTGGAGTGCAGCAAAAGAACCCAAAGAGAAGAAACCCTAAAACACCAAAACAGAGCAACAACTGATCCAAGAAACACCCAAAAACCTTGAACAACAGCAAAAAGAGCCAAAGGAAAACCACCAGAAATGAAACAAAAATCAGGAAAACATCACTCCATTCAACAAAATCCCCACTCATTCTAGCTCCTATCTTAGCTAAATTATCAGCAAAGCCGTTTTTTGTTAACGTATTTATTTAGATTATACATTTAGATGGTAAGTCTCGCTATGTTTTCTTGACTAGATGTATGGACGAAGCTATGGGTTGGCCTCCAATCTTTTGGAAAATCTCTTTTTAATACTCATATTTTGTCTAAATTTTTATATTTACTTCTTAAAAATGAAAATGTTACTGGTTGGCCCCTCAAACTTAATTAAATTTGAAACTCTATGGCTTCGCCCCTGACTAGATGTATCTTTATTTTTTAATTAATACATTTTTCTTGTATTGTTAATGATCGGTAAATATATATATATATATATATATATTTTAGCCCACCCTAATGTTTAATTAAGTTACGTCCCTGGATGTACCCACACACATTTGTTAGATCGCGGGTCATAGCTCGGAAGATTTTGTGGTAACGAATTGAAAACAAACGAAGGAGAAAACAATAAAGGTATTTTTTAATCCTTCCTTATATTTTTTAATATTTTAGCCCACCCTAATGTTTAATTATAGTTACGTCCCTGGATGTACCCACACACATTTGTTAGATCGCGGGTCATAGCTCGGAAGACTTTGTGGTAACGAATTGAAAACAAACGAAGGAGGAAAACAATAAAGGTATTTTTTAATCCTTCCTTGTATTCATGTATATATGAAAAAGGCCAGAAATAAATTTTAAAACCTATATTTTTCCGCTGCGTTGATTTTATGAAATCAAAACCTATACTTTTATTTCACATGGGACTTACAATTGGTATGAAAGCCAATTTTTTGATATACATGAATATATTGAGATTGTTTAAGAAGATTATATTTTCCGCAATTACAAATCACTTCAGATTGTACCCTTCAAAAATTATGAAACTTCACTTGTACATTGATCAACAAGGCTATTGATCTATCTCCAAAATTCTATAATTTTGTCTAACACCTTTTAAAATGAAGCTCTACCACAAGGGTTCAAACCCTATTAATATTGTAAACACATGTCATTGAAAATATATGCTCACATTTGTCCATTAAACCGTAAAGTGTGGGGAGACCCTCCCCTAGTGGGAGTTGCATTCCGGACCGTGTTTATACAGCTTAATATGGCTAATATGGCTGTCAGCTTTGAAAAAAAAAAAAAAAAAAAAAAAAGTAAGTGATTTCATAGTTGACATATATGGCAGACTTTGATAGTTTCAATTCACATATGTATCCTATTTTTCTTAATTAATTGACTTCCTTGCACAATTAATTAATGGTAACTTCCATGAAAGCAATGTATCTCAAATATCAAGTAGCTGGTCATTTTGCCTATTCAAAGTATTTATAGCCACATCAAACTAATTGCTTTGCAGCTCTGAATGGCTAGGACGTGGATCAGAAATGTCTTGGAACTTTTTCCTTACATGGACTTTTTTTACTGATATACCGCTTGCAAACCTGGATTATTACCAGGGTAAATGATAACTTTGAGCCATATTACGCGGTGATATTGCCTTACATGGACCGTAGCAATTTTGAACCAGACCTCAAGACCGTAAATCACACCCAACAACTTTATTTCTCTCAACCACTCCCATCATGGTCGTCTTAGTTTTCGTTAGATGACTTTTGACTAAAAGATAAAAGTGGAACTCTAGGTCGGTTGAACTCAGTGTAGAGACTTTGAAATTTTCTTCTTCTTCCTGGAAATTTCACAGGTCTTTCCCTGAGAAAGAGAAATTTCATGCATTATAAAATATATATATTTATATATACTGTACTGTAAGTTCCAGCACCAAAAATAGTGGAAATTACCAACAATAACCACATATATTATAGGAAATTCGTTTTTAACCACATGCATAACTTTAATTGTTTTTAACCATGTTTTTGAGAAATTACTCAAAAGCCCTCATATAAAAACCCCCAAATCAGCTCTCTCTCTCTCCTTTCTTTTCTTTTTCTCTTCTCTCTCCTCTGCTCTCTCTCACGATCAGCCTCTCTCTCCTCGGTTTGCCTCTCTCTCTCTCCCCGATCTACCACACTCTCTCCCCGATTTGCCTCTCGCCGGCGTCGCCGAGCTTCAGCAAGCTTCTGGGCGTCGCGGCAACCCCTCACGCGCAGCTGGATCACCGGTCGTTGCAGCTTCGCCGGTTCGCTGCAGCTTCGTCGACGAGCGTCGGCGACGGGACGACGATGACGATGGCGTTGCTCCTTCGCTGGTTCACCGTGGCCTCCATGGATCTGTAACAAAAAGAAAAGAAAAAAAAAACCTAAACCTAAGGAAGAAGAAGAGGAAGAAGAAGAAGGGACAATTTCATTTTAGTCCAGATTTCAAGTTTTAATATTTCTATTTTAGGCATGATTTCAAGTTTTAATATTTCCAGTTAGGCATGATTTCAAGTTTGTGTATTTCAATTTAGTCGTGATTTCAAGTTTGTTTCGAGGTTTAAAGAATACTATTTTCAGGGGTACTCTGGTAATTCATGGTACTAAATTGAATTTTTTTTAAAAAGTGGTTATTAACAATTAAAAATTCAAAAGTGGTTAAAAACAAAAGTATGATAATTGTTATGGTTACAAATGAATTTCTCTCCCAAAAATATACTCTTCTAAAAATTCAAGCCCAAATACATGACTCAATTTAGTTTAACAAGCTCAGCCCACCTGAATTTTTAAATAAAAAAAAGACCCAAGTTCAATTGAATTTTTAAAAAAAAAGACCCAAGAAAAATAACCTATTGGGACGAAAAATCTATAAAGAACACTACTAGAAAAATATATATATTTAAAAATTCAATTGAACTTGGGTTTTTTTTTTTATTTAAAAATTCAGGTGGGCTGAACTTGTTAAACTAAATTGAGTCATGTATTTGGGCTTGAATTTTTAGAAGAGTATATTTTTGGTGCTGGAACTTACAGTACGGTATATATAAATATATATATTTTATAATGCATGAAATTTCTCTTTCTCAGGGAAAGACCTGTGAAATTTCCAGGAAGAAGAAGAAAATTTCAAAGTCTCTACACTGAGTTCAACCGACCTAGAGTTCCACTTTTATGTTTTAGTCAAAAGTCATCTAACGAAAACTAAGACGACCATGATGGGAGTGGTTGAGAGAAATAAAGTTGTTGGGTGTGATTTACGGTCTTGAGGTCTGGTTCAAAATTGCTACGGTCCATGTAAGGCAATATCACCACGTAATATGGCTCAAAGTTATCATTTACCCTGGTAATAATCCAGGTTTGCAAGCGGTATATTAGTAAAAAAGTCCATGTAAGGAAAAAGTTCCAAGACATTTCTGATCCACGTCCTAGCCATTCAGAGCTGCAAAGCAATTAGTTTGATGTGGCTATAAATACTTTGAATAGGCAAAATGACCAACTACTTGATATTTGAGATACATTGCTTTCATGGAAGTTACCATTAATTAATTGTGCAAGGAAGTCAATTAATTAAGAAAAATAGGATACATATGTGAATTGAAACTATCAAAGTCTGCCATATATGTCAACTATGAAATCACTTTTTTTTTTTTTTTTTTTCAAAGCTGACAGCCATATTAGCCATATTAAGCTGTATAAACACGGTCCGGAATGCAACTCCCACTAGGGGAGGGTCTCCCCACACTTTGCGGTTTAATGGGCAAATGTGAGCATATATTTTCAATAATATGTTTACAATATTAATAGGGTCTGAACCCTTGTGGTAGAGCTTCATTTTAAAAGGTGTTAGATAAAATTATAGAATTTTGGAGATAGATCAATAGCCTTGTTGATCAATGTACAAGTGAAGTTTCATAATTTTTGAAGGGTACAATCTGAAGTGATTTGTAATTGCGGAAAATATAATCTTCTTAAACAATCTTAATATATTCATGTATATCAAAAAATTGGCTTTCATACCAATTGTAAGTCCCATGTGAAATAAAAGTATAGGTTTTGATTTCATAAAATCAACGCAGCGGAAAAATATAGGTTTTAAAATATAGGTTTTAAAATTTATAAAGAACACTACTAGAAAAAGATGATTTATGACACTTATTTATGATTTTTTTTTTTCAACCGTTTAAACCTATTTGATGGCTTTTAAAAGACATCATAAAAACTTGATGGTTTGTTTTAAATGTCAAGATTTAATGACACTTGTAGATAATATCATAAAATGTTGATGGATTTTAACAACCATCAAGGATTGTTGACATTCAAAAACTGTCATGAATGGTTGATATTTAAAAACCGTCAAGAATTATTGATTTTTAAAAACCTCAAGAAGGGTTGAAATTTAAATGAATGAATTGTTAATAAGAAATATAAATAAAATTTAATATTTATATCTATATATTTATTAAAAAATATATTCTTATTGAAAAAAAAAAAAAAAACTTCAAATGTTAGTATTATAGTTTTTATATTCTAATTTCAATTGAGAATTTTGATTATGTAATTTTTATTTTTGGTAAAGATTATGTAATTGATATTATTTATTTGTCATGTCATTAGTACTTGTGCATAAATGTACTTTTTATATTTATTTTGTAATTGGATAAATATTTAAAAAAAAAAAAAAAAACATTAGACAACAACAATGTGATGTTGTCAATAAAAAATTGACTACTTTCTTTACTAGTTGTAAAAGAGGAAGAATGTTTTAGCAACATCAGCATAGACAACATGCATATGTATGTTGTGATGGCACACTAACAACATGCATTTTTTTTTGTTAAATGGATGTTGTGTTTGCAGCTAAACCTGGAGGTTGCGAGGAAGACGATGGGTGGCTTCTCTCTTTTGTCAACAATGAGGAGACTAATGTCAGTCAAGTAAGTGTATATATACAGCTCTGAAGCAAAGATGTTTAAGACTAGTATATCTATCTAACCGAATTGTGTTGCTAGGAAGTCTAATTTAGGACATGAAAATCTTTGGTTGCAGGTTCATATAATTGATGCAAAGAAAATGGAAAGTGAACCAGTTGCCAAAATTGCACTGCCACAGAGGGTTCCATATGGTTTCCATGGAAGTTTTGTGCCACTTCCCAGCCATCCTAATTAGTAATGTTATGTTCACTTGTGATGAACAAATTCATAGCATAACTTGGCTAATGTTGTCTCATTTTTAAGTATCTGGGTACACTCCTTGTCATGAATTTTACAAAAACTGAATGTATAGTTGTTTATGGAACCACAAGCTGAACTCCAAAAGCTGAAGCTGTAAGTAAAATCCAGACAGATTCAGAAAAATACAAATTCAACCACGTGTAAAGGACCGGAATCCTGATGCCCCATGTAAAATTAATCCTAATACATGATAAATACCCACTGGACTTGCAAACTTAACATCTGTATACGTAATGGTCCGAATAATAGTAAAATAACACTCCAACAACCACAACACAGTCTAAATTAATTAGCGTGCGGACGTATGCATTTTGGCAGGAATATTTAGACAGTCAGCCAACCAAGTTTGGTTGTCTTTATGCCTTTGGGATCATCTAATGCATTCTTGGTAACTACAAATGAGAGCTGAAGTTCCTGTCAACATATCAGTCAACCAAGGTGGTTGGTAAGCATAAGTTGGTCCTCTAGAAGATAAATGAATGTTGTAATTTCTACAGATTTAACTGAATTACCTGCCAAATAGAGCATCAAATTCACCAGAGTCACAATCTAATGTATTCGATTCTCGGATTCACTGTATAATCTTGATGGATGAGTTTTGGGATGCCAGTTCAAGATCTAACACAACCCGCTAAGCAGACGTTCAGATTTTAACATTCATTTTTCAAGTTTTATGATGATATAAAGGATGAATGTTGAAATTCGGAAGTATACACCAGAGATACATAAAAGCTCTCAATTTCATTAAAAGAAAGAAGTGATTTGGCCTGCAAAATTTAATTATTGGCATTCAGGGAAGTTTAAGAATCATTGTGGAGCTGTCCTTCCGATTAAAAAAAAAAAAATTTCGTTGACTTAAATCCACAAAACAAAGGATCAAGACTTGACAGAATCTTCCATTCTCATAGGACAAAATATCTATTTTAATAAGCTTTCTGATAAGAAAACCAAACAAGAGATTGGAGGTTACAATAGTACATCAAATTGGATCAATCAGAAGACATTGCTACAAAACAAGCCTAAAAGATCCTTTACAGGGACCCATTAGACTTAAAAAATAACATCAAATGAGAACAAACCCTTCTGAAATACTGTATCTTATGAACATAGAATCCATTCAATTCCATTCGCACGAAAGTTTCTAGGCAGAATCTTCATTGGAGAAGATTATATATATATATATAATATTATTATATTATTATTAGATGTATAAATTATATATTATGAATGTTTTATAATATAATATATATATATATCAGTGGTTCTCTCATAAGGGATCCCTTATTTTAATTTCGGTAAGGACCACCATGAAATCATATTGATTTGAATGAATTTTAATCTGAATTTTTTTGTGGATGATAAGTTCGTTGAAATCTACCTATGAATAAAATTTGAGAATTTTTCAAGCACGAAAACTATTTTTCTTGAATTTCCTATATTTCGCCTATTTTTCTAATGCCTTTATATTTAAAAATTGGTAAAAATGGTTTAAGTACTTGAAAAAATTTGAAATTTTATTCATAGGTAGATTTCAATGAACTTATCATCCACAAAAAAAATTCAAATTAAAATTCATTCAAATCGATATGATTTCATAGTGGTCCTTATCGAAATTAAAATAAGGAATCCCTTATGAGAGAACCACTATATATATATATATATATATATATATTATATTATAAAACATTCATAATATATAATTTTTTCATTATCTTTAATAATTTTTTTAAACTTTTACTTTCTATTTTCAACACCAAACAAAATCCCGATGTTGATTTATTTTACAGTAAGATATCGGTTTTTGGGCAAACAGATATTGGATAAGTAAAATTTTAAATTTAATAAATTTACTTTTAAATCATTTACTTTCAAAAAATTCAAAAAATAATTTTAAAAAAATTGTTTATTTATTTTGCACTCTCTTGTTTCATACTAAGAGACATGTTAATAATGCAATTACCCATATAAATTAGTAATCTGAGTCTTACATTTGTTCATTAAATTGCAAGATGCATGTTGAGAAATATCTCCCCTGTAATGAGAGTTGTATTCTAAATCATGCTTATTACAATTGATGTCACAAGTCTCCTATAGACCATGTTTGGTTGGATGGAATAGAATGGAAAGAAAGTCATTTTATTCGTTTGGTTTGTTAAAATGTAATGGAACAGTGATTCCATCAGAATGGGGATTCGACCATTTTGGCTGAATGGGCATTCCATCCAAAAACCAATGGAATGCCCTTCCATTCCAAACTAAAATTTTATTCCACAAATACCCTCATATGCCCCAACTCCATTCCAAAAATACCCTCAGCTCCGATATATAAACATATATAATATAATATATTTATATATTATATTATTATATATAATATTAATATATTAATATATATATATATATTATTATATGTATTATACGTATTATATAATATATATATGTATTATATATTATATTATATTATTATATATTAATAATATATTAATATATAAATATATTATTATATATATTGTATAATATAATATATATTATATATATATATGTTATATTATATGTATTATATAAAATATATATGTATTATATATTATATATTATATATATAATATATTATTATATTAAATAATATATAATTATATATATAATATACTTTTATATTTTATTATTATTATTATCCATAATATATTTGTGTTGTGAAATATTAGACGTTTTCGCAACGCGCATGACATGCGTGTTACAAAATATTAGACTTTTTCGCAATGCACAAATAACTAATTGCTAAATAGACTCATATGGCAACGTTCATTATGTGTGTGTTGACAAACATTAGTTTTTTTTAACAACATGCACGTTTGTACATTGCTAAAAACACACTTATAGCAACGTGCATAAACTTAATGAAAAAACAATGACAACGTGTATCCGTTGTGCGTTGCCATATGTGCTCAATTATTGACAACAATCGCATGTACGTTGCCATAAATAGTTTCACCAACACACATTTTTTACGCGTTGCGATAAATGACTTTTGGCAACGTGCTTTACCTACGCATTGCGATAGATTACTTTTAGCAACGTGCGCAGCTTGCGCGTTGTTTTTTGAGTGTTGCTAAAAGTGAAATTTCTTGTAGTAAATACACAAACGTCATGCGTGTATGTCAAAAGATTTATATTTTGTTCTACCTCGCAATTGCACGAGTCAACAGACTAGTATAGCAACAAGCAACAAGCAAAAGGTATCATTCCGTAGGGAGATGTTATCCGTCAACCGTCTCAAGTTTTAGAGTTTATTTAAAGCAATATAAATAAAATACGATAGTGGTGAGAATTGTAAGTTCCTCAAGTTTGATTGGCTTATTTCGGTGACAAACCACATTTAGGGTTTGTGATGTAAGGGTAGCTTAGGCTTTTAATTGTTGGTGATCAAGCTCAACAAAAGCCCTTCTCAAGACCTTAAGATGATAAGCACTCCAAAGGTAAAACACTTGTGCTTATTTGCATTGAAGAGATTTATTTGCACACACACAATTCATGTTCTTGAACTCTCTTCATGCATGTTTAATTGATTGCATCTTGTTTATTAAATGCCATGACATGATAGGCATTAGGATGCATAGTTTTTGTATGGGCGTTGTACACCCGCTGTTGGGTCGCCTTACGTACAGCACCTATGAAAGGCATTGAGCAATTTTACTCTTATCCGCTGTACACTCGCCCTATGTACAGCGGGTCACCTGGTCGATTTTAAAATCACTAGTGTATCGCCGTTCAACCATTGTACGTACAACGGGTGAACAACGACTCTCCAAACCCGAGAGCAATCGCTTTTGAGTCACCCATTTTATCGCCCCCATGTATAGCGGATTATGAAGAACATGTTTTTCATTTCCCATGCGAACCATTGTACAACCACCCTATGTACAGCAGGTGTACAGGGACCAAGGCATTTTTTGTGTCAACTTTACAAAACGTTGTAGTTTTATTTTGACACCATATATATATGCCTCTTTGTTCTTAGGTTGTTTCTAAGAGTTCAAAATCATATTTTTTACTTAGAATATTTTCCAAGAGAGAAAATTTCACAAGAACTCACCTTTAATTACTCAAACCCATTTCCATGTGCATCAAACATCATCTAGTATCATCTAGAATCATCTAGAATGCATCTATGCATGGGTCTTCTTCAACACACATGATTTGGTAAGTTGAACACCATACTCATCTATTTTAGTGTTCTTACTTATCAATTAATCTCTTTTATTACTTGTATGCATTTAGATTATATTTTATCTACAAGATTGAGATTGTTGTGTTGATTGATTGAGAGATGTATTTTGACAGCTATTGCCTATGATTGCTTTATCTAAGATAGCTATGTTGTATGTCATGTCATATAACAATATTGATATCTCGGATTGTTATTATTAACATCTTTAATCCTAGAAAAACATTTAGTGTAACCTAGCATTACTTGCATACTGAATATCATGATATTCACTTAGGTTATTGATCTTTTCAGTAAGAATTAAGTCTTGTGGCTAAGTTGCTTAGTGCGCAAGCAAGTAGGTCTAAAATTGCTATTTAAGGCCCGCTGGGTATAGTGGAAGGGTTAGTAACCGTGTATGGTTTGACATGGTTAACCTAGGTTGTAAACTTTCATTCAAGTAGTGGATTTGAGGACCATGTGTGGCTAGCATAGTAGCCTGTGAGTTTTTCCCTGTTGAGGTTTTCCCACGTAAATCAATCAACGAGCAATTTATTGTTTTCCGCACTTAGAATTAGGTTGATTGATTTTTGACTAGATTGGGTTTTTTTTTATTGAATATTGACTAATCAAGAAAAATTGGTAATTAACTTGATTAAATCTATTCACCCGCCCTCCAGATATATTTAGACACACTGTCATATTTGTTACAAGAATGGTGTGTGTGAGGTGTATACGTAATGCGGTTTTGTCTGAGAGAAATGAAATGGAAATAATCTAAAACTAAAGATAGAAAGTAACCGGGTGCTTGCCTTTCTAAAATACACTACTCCTAAGCTAAATTAATCTACTCTTAAAGGCAACACACCCTAAGTTATAAAAACAAATGTGATTTGGAGAGATGCAAGATAGTGGTCACACAAGGGAAATGAGTTCACCAAACACAAGTGTACATCTAGTTGATTGTTAAATATTAAGCACATTCAATTCAAATCAAGGGTTCGTTCTCTTGATTAAGGAAATTGCCAATCAAAGCAAGCCAAGGCATTAACTGTGTTGAGAAGTGGGCGAGTGTTGGACACTGAAGTTGTTGGTGAGCAGAAGTAAGAGGAAATCGGGGGATCAGAAAATGTTAGTGAAAAGGAGACTAGAATAGAGGAAGAAGAGGTAATGGTTGAGTCAACACCTAAAAAGACCTCAGCTTTACACAAGTCATCAGACCCTTACATTCCACCAGTTTCGTTCCCTAAGAGGCTTAAAAGGGACAAGTTAGGTAAGGCATTCAAGGAGATTTTTGATGTTCTTTCCAAGGTACATGTGAACCTACCTTTACTTGAGATGATAGAGAAGATGCCCGCGTATGCTAAATTTTTCAAGAGTCTTCACACCAATAGGTAGAAGTTTGGGCCAAATCATCAGGAATACATAACATACAGTGCTAGTTCAGTTTTGCAAAAGGAACTCCCACCTAAACTGAAATATCTGGGCAGTTTATGTATTAACATCACAGTAGAAGGTACCTAGCTTAAGAGGGCAATGTTAGATTTATGTGCCAGTATTAATTTGATGCCTTACTCTATTTACAAGCAGCTAAGGTTGAATGAGTTGAAGCCTACAATAATGTCACTTCTGTTAACAGATGGTTCAGTAAGATATTCGAGAGGGAATGTTGAAGACGTATTGGTTCAAGTTGGGAAGCTTATCATTCCAGCAGATTTCGTGGCATTAGACATGGAGGAGGTGAGTATGGAGACTAACATGAGACTTATTCTTCTTGGTAGACCGTTCATAGCCACAACAAAGACATTTATTGATGTGCAATGTAAGTTTCTCAAGTTTGATTGGCTTATTTCAATGACAAACAACATGTGGGGTTTGATGTAAGGGTAGCTTAAGTTTTTTAATGGTTCGTGCCTTGCACAACCAAGTCCCTCTCAAGACCTCAAGAGAAGAAGCACCAAAGGTAGATTTCTAAGTGCTTACTTGCTTTGAAGAGATGTAGTTGCACACACTCACAACTCATGTATATCTTTAATACTTGTATGTTGTGTGTTTTTATATGTGTACATTTATGTCCATTGATATATCTTAATGCATGTTTATTTGATTTCATCTTGCTTGTTTTGCCTTAACATGTTTAGGCATTAGGATGCAAAGCCAAAGGGATTTCGACGCCCTGGTTCGACGGTCTGTGGCCGTAGAATTAGGCCACCGAATTGAGACCAGTTGATCTGGTGTCTTTTTGGCGCCCTTGGTTCGGTGTTAAGGGGCTGTAGAATTCAGACCAGTGGGTCTGATTGTAATTTTGCACCCTTGTTCAGCGTGTAGGGCGTTAGAATGAGGCTGCATAATCCAAGTCAAGGCGTTTGTTGGGATTCGGCACCCTTGTTATGCGGTCATCGGTCGTAGAACTAAGGGCGTAGAACTGTCTATTTCTGGACACTTTTCCAAAACGTTGTCACTTCATTTTGGCTCCCTATATATATGCTTTTTTTGTCTTTAGGTTGAGTTCAAAAATCATATTTTTCCCTTAGAACATTTTTCAAGAGAAAAAATTGACAAGAACTCACCTTTAAACACTCAAAGTCATTCCTTTGTGAATCAAAGTTCATCTAGCATTATCTATGATCATATAGGATGCATCCATGCATGGTTTTGCAACATCACTTCTTGCTTGGTAAGGTTTTCACTAATTTCATCTAATCTTAGTGTCTTTCTTAACAAGTCATCTATTTAATTACTTGTATGCTCTTAGAATACATTCTAGATACAAGATAGAGATTGTTTGTGATGTTTTGATTGAGTGTTGTATTGTGATAGTTATACCTAGGATTGTTTAATCTAAGTTAGCTAAGTTTTATTCCATGTCATTAGCATTTGATATCTAGGATTGATTTAATTGTCATCTTATAACTCTAGATAAGCATTTAGTGTTCCCTAGCTTTATTTGCATTTTGGATATCATATATATTCACATAGGCTATTTAATCTCTTTATTGAGAAGTAAGTCTTATGGCTAAGGTTGCTTAGACCTCAAGCAAATTGGACTAGGTCCACTTTTATAGGTCTGTGGGTAGTAGTGGCGGGTTATAGACCGTGAGAGGTTGAGGTCAACCTAGGTTGTAAACGTCATTGCAATTAGTGGGTTCGAGGTTCTTGTGTAGCACACATAACAGCCCATGGTTTTTCCTTGTTGAAGGTTTCCACGTAAAAATCAAGTGTTATTTAAATTCTGAACTTTACACTTGATTTATTGCTTTAACTAGATTGAGGCATTTTCGTAACATTGTCTAATCGCAAAAATTGGTAATAATAGTTTAAAATCTATTCACCCCCCATCTAGATATTTTTATACACACCGTGCATTATTAGTTTCATGCAGAATGGAAAACTTTCAATGACTATATTAGATGAGACGGTAGAATTCAAGCTTTTCGATGCCTTATCATATCCTGTAGGAGCTAATGATTGTTCATCATCGAGGTTTTAGACCCTGGGTTTGATGGTATATTCAAGGATGAAGATTTGGAAGAATTATCAATTTGGGATTTAGTAGATCAAGACGAAGAGATGGAAGATAATTCCGAATCAGCTGAAAAAGAGATTAAAGATCTTCACGTTTCGACGGTTAGTATTGCTAAAGATCCACCACCAAAGTTAGAACTCAAGGAGTTGCCTACGACATTGAAGTATGTGTATCTAGGTGAGAATGAGACATACCCGGTAATTGATGCTTCGGAATTGAAGAATAATGAGGAAGAAAGACTTATAGAGGTACCACAAAAACACAAGTCAGCTATAGGGTGGTCGATTGAAGATATCAGAGGAATCAGTCCAACAGTTTATATGCATAAGATTTTCCTCGAAGACGAAACTAGACAACAAGAGAGGCTCAGAGGCGGTTAAATCCAATTATGAAAGAGGTAGTGAAGAAAGAGGTCCTAAAACTTCTAGAGGTGGGGATTATCTATCCCATATCAAACAGTAAGTGGGTGAGTCCGATTCATGTGGTTCATAAGAAGTCAGGTATAACCGTTTTCCACAATGAGCAGAATGAGTTGGTTTTATAGAGGCTTCAGATAGGATGGAGGGTGTGTATTGACTACAGGAAACTGAACATGGCTACCAGAAAAGACCACTTTCCCCTTCCGTTTATCGATCAGATGTTAGAACGCTTAGCAGGGCACAGTCATTGTTGTTTCCTTGACGGATATTCAGGGTACAATTAGATCGCCATAACATCGACAGGTCAAGAAAAAACTACATTTACCTGTTCATTTGGGACGTTCGCATATAGACGGATGCCTTTTGGCCTCTGCAATGCACCGAGCACCTTTTAGAGATATATGGTGTCGATATTCTCAGATATGATAAAGGAAGTCATTGAGGTATTCATGGATGACTTCTTTGTATTTGGGGACTCATTTGATTTGTGTCTGAACAATCTTACATTGGTCCTTAGGAGATACGAAGAGAACAACTTGATATTGAATTGGGAAAAATGTCATTTTATGGTACAATAGGGGATAGTTCTCGGGCATGTGATCTCGAAAAAAAGGAATTGAAGTGGACAAATCCAAAGTGGAAGTGATCAGAAGTTTACAACCTCCAAAATCTGTGAAAGATGTGAGATCTTTTCTTGGACACGCGGGTTTTTACAAAAGATTTATCAAGAACTTTTCGAAGATAACAAGACCCTTGTGTTTGCTCCTACAAAAAGAAACCGAATTTGGGGTAAGTGATGAGTGCATGGTAGCTTTCAACACTTTGAAGAATGTATTGACAACTGCACCGGTTATAGACCCACCCAATTGGGAGTTGCCCTTTGAATTAATGTGTAACGCTTCGTATTATGCTATCAGAGCAATTTTGGGGCAGAGGGTCGATAAGGTTCCGCATGCGATTTATTATGCTTCTTGAACCTTAAATGACGCCCAATTAAACTACTTAACAACTGAGAAGGAGCTTATGACGGTAGTGTTTACATTAGAGAAATTCAAGACATATTTGTTGGGCGCCAAAGTTATTGTGTTTTCAGACCATGTAGCCTTTCAATATCTTCTTCAGAAAAAGGATGCCAAGCCTAGATGATTAGGTGGATCCTCCTACTACAAGAATTTGACTTGGAGATACGAGAAAAAAAGGGAAGTGAGAATGTGGTTGCGGATCACTTGAGTAGGTTAATGCAGGAAAATCTGGATGAAGTAGATAACTTACCGTTACAGGAGAATTTTCCAGATGAACATTTGTGGGCTGTGCAAGATAGTGAACCATGGTTTGTTGATTTGGTTAACTATTTGGTAAGTGAAGTGATCCTAGAGGATTTAAGCTCATAAGGAAGGAAAAGGTTCATCTCAAAAGCAAAGAAGTACTTTTGGTATGATCCGTATTTGTACACTCATGACCCTGATTCAGTTATAAGAAGATGCGTTCCGGAATCAGAACAGAGAGATGTTATGAAATTTTGTCGCGAGATACAATGTGCGGGACATTTTGGTGCAAGAAAGACAACTTTGAAAGTACTACAATTTGGATTCTTTTAGGAATCATTGCATAAATATGCAGTCTGGTTTTGTTTGGTGTGTGATAGATGCCAACGTACGGGGAACATAGGCAAACGAAATGAGATGCCTTTATCTGGGAATTTGGTAATAGAGCTTTTTGATGTATGGGGCATCGATTTCATGTGACCATTCCCATCATTTTGTGGTTATAGTTACATTCTAGTAGCCGTCGATTATGTATCGAAATGGGTGGAGGCAAAGGCTACGACGAATAACGGTAGTTAAACTGCGGTAAAATTTATGAAGGAGACGATATTTGCAAGATTTGGGACTCCTAGAGCTATCATTAGCGATGGGGGAACGCACTTCTGCAACAAATCCCTTGCTGCACTCTTGAAGAAATATGGTGTGAAGCATAGGGTTGCCACGCCATACCACCCACAGACTTCGGGACAAGTCGAGGTTAGTAACAAACATATAAAGAGTATCCTAGAGAAGACTGTAAACTCTACTTGAAAGGATTAGGCTTTAAAGTTAGATGACGCATTGTGGGCTTACAGGACAACATTCAAAACACCTATTGGGATGAGTCCATATAGGTTGGTCTTTGGAAAGGTGTGCCACCTCCCGGTCGAACTTGAGCATAGAGCCTTGTGGGTAGTCAAGAAATTGAACTTTGATGATGACAAGGCCGGTAAAGAAAGGAAGCTTCAACTCTGCGAACTCGAGGAATTTTGCTTGGATGCGTATGAGAGTTCAAAACTGTACAAGGAAAACCTAAGTTGATATATGACAAGATAATAGTGCATAAGGACCTTCGCCCCGGTATGCAAGTGCTCATTTTCAACTCCCATTTGATGAAATTGAGGTCTAGATGGTTTGGACCGTTCTAGGTGACACAAGTTTTTCCCCACTGAGCAGTGGAGGTGGAAAACGAGAAGAATGGCGACAAGTTCAAGGTGAATGGGCTTCGGGTCAAACCATACATAATGGAGGTTGGAGAGGTCATTTGAATGGAAGAATTAGCGCTTACAGAGCAGTAGTGCTCTCATACATCTTACCTAGACGCTAAATAAAACGCTTGGTAGGAGGCAACCCACCTAAGTACAATTTTATTTCTTTTCTTTTCCTTTGTTTCATTTGAGTTGGTAATTAGTGTGAGTCTCATACACTCTTTGAACAGAAATTGAATATTGTTTAACATTTAATTTTGAGCTATATTGAAGGACGTTATTTAATTAAGGTTTGGGGATGTGCGAAAATTTTAGTATTTTAGGTTGAGAGCAAATGTGTTTTATGTGTACTTGTTGAAATGGATTAGAATTAGGTCTGGGCTGCATAGTGGTGCATTACCGCGGCATAGTTCGCTCCATAGACACATGAATGGGCTGCGGAAATTGAAAACCTGACTCCTCTAAAGTCTTTCGCTACATAAACCACCTCAGAAGCACATGTATGGGCCGCAGTAATTGAAGACCTATAATCTCTGGAGTTACCGCTGTATAGACCGCTACATACTTACATGTTTGGGATGTGGTAATTGAAAACCTAACATCATTGGAGTTTTCCGGGGTAGGGATTGCTCCCAGAGCACCTACTTCCATAGTGGTATGAGCAGCACCAAAACCTTTGGAGTTTACCGCTGTATAAACCACTCCTTATGCAAAGTGTCCGCAAAGCAGAACTGAAATTTCCCTTAATGTAGTAGTGAAATATACCTAGAGGGGGGGTGAATAGGTATAGGCTCCAAATTCTTCCAATTAAAAATAATGCGGAAAATTACAAGGCAAAATGCACACTTGATAAGATTTAGCAAACGAATTGATTTCACTAAGACAAGAGTTAATCAATTTACAAGATGTGCATACAATGTAATATATGAAAGATAAAGAAAGTAAAGCAAAATTGAACACAATGATTTTAACGTGGTAAAACCTCAATAAGGAAACATCCACGGGTTGATACCACAACCACCGGCGAAGCAATCCACTATGTGAAAAAGGACTTACACACTCAAGCTATCACTCATGATATCCGCTCAAGCTATCAACTCCTAATCTACCCTCGGGCTAGTGAATCACCAAGCCTACTTCCTATCCGAGATGTGTCCTACACCTCTAGAAAGCAACTTCCTATCCAAGACGCTCACGTCTCTAGGAAGATTTCATGCTTAGCTATCCGGATCACAAAGATCCTAGTTAAGCTCTCCTAGCTCAACCATCCGGAGTACCACACTCCTAGCTAAGACTTTTGCTTGACTATCCGGACCACATGTCCTAGTCAAGACTCCCTTGCTCTACACAAAGCTTCACTCACTTTGCTATAGACTTCAACCTAATGCAAGGCTATGATCTAAAGTGATGCAAGTGATGCAAACACAAACAAATTAAGCTAGATGATCAATCAAGCAAAATGTACATGTTCAATGATAGTCTAGAATATGATTTCAACACACAATCACAAAAGTTATCTAGAAATCAAGACATGCAAATCAATAAGAACAAAGGTATGAATATTCAATTTAGCACTCTAAAAACCTAGTTCTTAGATCATGAAATAAAACATAGAAAATAACATGAAGCACATCACACAATATTTTCTAGAATCAATTTCATGATAAATCAAGTTTAGCACATAAATGTTCAAGAGTAATCACAAAGCTAAATCTCAATTAACAAATGATCAAATAACCCTAGCATGTGATCTAACATACTTCTCAACAAATTTCATCAATCAAATGGAAAGAATCAATAGATGATCAAAGATGAAATTGAAAAAGAAGAAGTTGAAAATCAAACACTGACCACGGACTGGAAATGGACCAGCTGAGAAAAATGCTGAAGTCAACTGCCTCTAGAAATGCTTGGGGTTTGTAGCTCTCTTCGAGACCAACAATTTTGGTTTTTGAATCGAATGATTTCGAGTTTGTATGAGAGAGATATGATCAAACAAGTAAACAAAAATTGTAGAAAAAACTGATGCGAGAAAGATCAAGTGTTCTTCAAAAAATTGCACAAGTGTGGAGGGAAGGAGGTTTGCTTAAAAGGAGGGAAAAGGAGAGATTTTCCGAGCGAATCACGTGCTGCCATGTCACCACCCCGTGGGGGGTGCGTGGGGCCCACGGGAGCAGAAGTCCCTTGCCCGTGGGGCCCCACGGCCTCCCACACGGGCTGGCCAAGTGGCCACACGTGATTCACACTTCTCTCGCGCGCTCCCTCGGTTCGTTGGCCCATATCTTGAGCATCCGACCTCCGATTTCAAATCCGTTTTCGGATTACGAACTGTGATTCCCTCACGCACGACTACGACTACTCAAATTTGAAAAATGGTTGAGAAATCATCTCGGAATCCAACGATGAAGTCAACACAACAAATGAGAACGAAAAGTAGCATAGTCAACTTGTTTGGACTCGAAACCTTATGAATGAGTAACCGAAACGACTGGAACTCGATAAGGCATTAAATAAGAACATGTTCAAGTCCTAAACACAAAATACGAAAACAAATAAACACATATTCACACAAACATGCCATATCAAAGAGATAGTCACAAAGCATGCAATTTCACAATGTTTGTCAATACAAGATCAATGCATGAGCATGCTATGAAGTGTGTGAATGTGTTATACCAAATGTTTGAACCACGATGCAGGGACACACATGTATGAATTGTGTGTGTGTGCGCTAACGGCTTGCAAGAGGGTGGAAGTCAAGATTTACCTTTGACGTTTTTCACCTCTTGAAGACGACTTTTGCACTAGACGTTGCTCTTCACTTCTTCAAATAATGTCCTAAGCAACAGCTAATACAATCATAGAGTGTTTTGCAATGGAATTAAGCCAATACAAATCATAAACCTTTACAATCTCCCCCTTTGGCTATTCCATGGCAAAAGCACTCAACCTCACCATATAATGTTTTACTCAAATAAACTCAAAATGATAGCATACTCTCAATCTCACATTACAAAGAAATTCCTAGACTAAAAAGTCTTCAAGTCTTCAAGAATTCCTCTTTCGGTCTTCAAAGTACCTATGAGAGAAAATAGCAACCAAAAAGAGATCTCTCTAAAGAAGAATGGCGAGTTATTTAACCAAACAACAAACATAGAAGATATCCCTTATCTCATACACAAATGCATTATCTCAAGCGAATAAATATGTTCATATTAAAGCATTCCTTTAGTTTCCCAATTTCCAAGAACCACTATCCTTAACATTGTCAAGAAAGAATTCTTTCTCCCCCTTAAGACAAGAATTCTCCTCCTTAAGACAAAGTCACAATTAAGCACAAAGAGGAATAAGATTCACACAATTGGAACAATTTCCACACAAGGTGTGAAGTATACAAAAACTCCCCAATATCAAACATGGTGAGGTATACATTTTCTCCCCCTTTTTGTCAAGGAATAGACAAGGGACACAAGAGATAAAGAACGAGATATTAAGCAAACAAATCGTATAGAAAGCGAAAGTTGAATAAACTAAAGCTCCCCCTTAACATATGCTCCACATATTATCAACAAGTAGATTTGTTCACAAGGGACATCACACAATCACACAATCAAGCAATTAAGAGAAAATATTTCATAGCTTGTCAAAGTCCAAGAGAGAATCATAGATTTTTATTAATCTCTCAAAAATATTCTCACATTGCTAATGAATCAAGCACATAAGCAAAGTGTGTGTGTGTGAATGCTTCTCAAATATATAGTAGGAGTAATTGTGATATCAACATGCAAACTCTATCCACACCTATCCATCTAAAGCCTTTCTAAAAATAGGTCAAACCGATATTCATCCGGTTTTTGCTTTTAAAATGAATAGATATCAACATATGAGCGTGTGTGTGCATGTGGCTCGTTTTCCCGTTTCTATTGTCAACCCGAGCTTTTCACAATTCTCAACTATACACCAATAAGCCTTTTAATTTTTCATTTCTTTAGGCTTAGAATCAAAGATTTTTTTTTTTTTTTTAATGATTCATTTCAACACTTCTTTGATTTTACTAACAAAAACATATACTCCTCATGGCGGCTTTCACTCATCACAATGGCGTAGCCCTTTCCTACATTGGGTGGCTTCACAACCAAGGTGTGTAGCCCTTTCCATGAGGGTGCTCGTTGATTACTATGTAGTGCCGAAGCAAAATGGATACATACCATAGGTCATCTATCATGTACTTAACAATAAACTTCTAGATGCATCCATTATCTACACATATTCAACCACAAAACTCAAAAAAAAAAACATACAAGAGAAGCATTAGTGCACTTTTCAAAAATAAATTTTCAAGCTCAAGTGCATGATCTAAAAACAATAAAAGATACTTGTTAAAGATCATTACTTCTCAAGTGAGTAGCTTAAAGACAATGATATACAATTAAAGTTTTGCTCATCAAGCCACTCACAATCACACAAAGACATCAATCAACACAATCATGCCAATGGACATTCTAAGAGTTTTAAACCTCTCTTTGTCCAAGGGCTTAGTGAACAAGTCGCAAGTTGATTTTTAGTAGGCAAATGCTCTAGAGTAACAATAGAATGTTCAACTAGATCTCTAATGAAATGATGCCTAATGTCTATGTGTTTAGTGCGGGAGTGTTGAACCGGATTTTTAGAGATGTTAATGGCACTTAAATTATCACAATAAAGTGTCATTTTTCCTTGTTCTATCTCATAATCCTTAAGGATTTGTTTCATCCAAAGTAATTGTGTGCAAGCACTTCCGGCCGCAATGTATTCGGCTTCGGAAGAGGAAAGGGAAACCGAATTTTGTTTCTTACTTGACCAAGAAACCAAGTTATTACCACATAAAAGCAACCGCCGATGTGCTTTTTCGGTCATCTATGTTTCCCGCCCAATCCGCATCACAATAGCCTACAAGGATATCATTGGTATCAAATGAATAGAATAGACCAAGACTATGAGTCTTGATGTACCTAAGATGATCCTCTTGACGGCTTTTAAGTGAGATTCCTTGGGATTTGCTTGGAATCTAGCACACAAGCCAACACTAAAGCAAATATCGGGTCTACTAGCCGTTAGGTAAAGTAGACTACCTATCATGCTTCTATAAAGGCTTTGGTCAACACTTTTCCCTTTTTCATCTTTGTCAAGTTTTAAAGTGGTGCTCATGGGAGTTTCAAAATCTTTTCCATTTTCTAGGCCAAATCTCTTAACTAGATTTTTAGCATATTTAGATTGATTCAACATTATGCCCATGCTAGTGTTGCTTCACTTGCATTCCTAGAAATAATTCAACTCACCCACCATACTCTTTCAAATTCACTTGACATAACACTAACAAATTCATCAACCTTGGTTTTATTAGTAGACCCAAAAACAATGTCATTGAAAGGAATAATGCACGGTGTGTAAAAAACTATCTAGAGGGGGGGGGGGGGGGGTGAATAGATTTTAAAATGATTTTACCCAATTTTCGCATACATGTCAATTTTACGAAAATGCCCTAATAGTCACAAAAGTATAACAAGTGTAATATGGTGCGGAATGTAAATAACACTTGATATTTACGTGGAAACCCTCACGGGAAAAACCAGGGCTGTTATGTGCGCCACACACGAACCTCGAATCCACTAATTGAGATGATTACAACCTAATCCCGGTTTAATGATCTAATCCGATCAATAATCATCACAACTACCTAATCCCGGTATAAGTGGACCTAGTCCAATGCTTGTGAATTAAGTAACCGATCCCGGTCACAACACAAGACTTAATTCTCTAAGAAGAGATAATACAACCTAAGTGAATATTATGAAATATCCAAAAATGCAATTAGAGCTAGGTTACTCTATATGCTTATCTAGGATAATGAATTTGCAATTTAAATCAATCCTAGATATTATGAGCTAAATGACATGTTAAATCAAATAGTTTAGCTAATCAAGATTAAGCACACAACCTAATTAGCTATCACAATACAACACTCAATCATGTCAAACACAATCTCTATTTTGAATATTAGATTTTAATCTAAGAACAAGCAAATAATAAAAGAGATGCATTGATAAATAAAACACTAATTATAAATGATAATAGTGAAGAACATACCAAGGGAAGTGTGTTGACCAAGACCCATGCAAGTAAACATCCTAACTATGCTAGAAAATGCTTAGATGATATTTTGATGCATATGAAAATGGGTTTTGAGAGTTAAAGACAAGTTCTTGGGAGTTTCTTTCTTGAAGATATTTTTCTCTCAAAAGTGTGTTAGTTCTCAAGTGAAGAAGAAAAAAAAAAAAAAAATATATATATATATATATATATTAGGTCATGAAACAAAACTACACCGTTTTTATAGTTTATCCATATATATATATATATATATATATATTATATATATAATATATATATATTTATATTTATATTATCACACATACACACCAAACGCACAGGATGCTAAAGATATATATATAAAATAACAATCAAAACGCACAGCATTTGGATGCTGAAAAGAGTGACAAATGAGAGTGATCCTGTGAGGTGAGCTCACGTGAGAAGCAATCAAGTAGACCAATGATTGAACAAGTCAATATACTAAAACAACAAGTCAATCACACATAAATGAGCTCACATTAAATTACAACACTCAATAAAATGCTATGAGAAAAACAAAAATAAATGCAAATCAGTGATATGTGTGTGCGCGTGGGAAGTGGCCGTGGGGCAAACTGGACCAGAGAGAGGTTGTCCCCGGGGCCACACGCCCTTCTCATGCCACTACCTCTCTCTTGGTGTGGCTTTCATGCCACACCACATCGACTTCCGTTCCGAGCGATTTTCAGTCCAGTTAACCTGAACCTCGGAATTCAATTCCGTTCGAAATATTGACCCGGATTTAATCATAAATATAGAAAATTATATAACTTTCCAATTAAGCTCGGAATTGAAATCCGGTTTCCGATAAAAATACGGAATGTCCCAAATATCTCGAAATCATCCGAAACATATAGAAAAGTCCGAATCGCTCGGAAGTCATCTATGGACAAATCCACACATAAAAAAAAATATAATAAAGAAGTGCAAGTGTGATAAGTGACATGTGAAGAGAATGCACACAAATGCAAGTATGCTAAGTGAGTGTGTGCACAAATCTCTTCATAGAAAATAAGCACTAAACATATGCCTTTGGAGTGCTTAACACTTGCAAGGGCCTTGAGCTTGAACACATTCCTAAGCTACCCTTACATGAAACCCACATATGGTTTGATCACGAATAAGCCAATTAAAAACTACGGGAATCCTTACAGTCATCAAATATATTGTGCAACAAAAATATCATGATCATGATGTTTGATAAACAAAGTTCTATCAATGCCACCTCTCCTATATTGGTTGTCAATAAGATATTGAGTCAACCTATCATACCAAGCTCTTGGAGCTTGTTTAAGGCCATAAAAAGCCTTTTTCAATTTAAATATATGATTAGGAGAGTGTGGGTCTACAAAACCCTTAGGTTGTTCAACATACACTTCTTCTTGAAGGTATCCATTGAGGAAAGCACTTTTGACATCCATTTGAAATAATTTGAACTTTTTAATGCATGCAATGGACAACAAAAGTCTAATGGACTCGAGACGAGCAACCGGGGCAAACGTCTCATCAAAGTCAACACCCTCCACTTGAGTGTAACCTTGAGCCACTAGTCTAGCTTTATTCCTCACAATCTTGCCACTTCATCGGTCTTATTCCTAAAACACCCATTTAGTGCCATTACATTTATATCTTTGGGTCTAGGAACTAAGGACCACACTTCATTCCTCTCAAATTGATTAAGTTCATCTTGCATAGCCCCAACCCAATATTCATCAACAATTGCTTCATTAATGTTTTTGGGTTCAATTTGAGAAGTGTAGCAAGCATAGGATATTTGGTTAGCAATTTGATTTCTTGTTCTAACCCCTTCATTTAAATCACTTATGATGTCTCCTTGATAGTGTAAGTTTCTAAGTCTTGGGTGAGAATGTTCAACAACTTGGTCATTTTGTTGATTATCATTTAAAGCATTTTCCAACCCTTGACTTACAACTTCAATAAACTATCAATTTCATCATCTTGACTAGAAACACTACTAGCCACATCAATAGGTGTATTAGTGTCATTCAACATGTTTCTTTAGGTTCATTGACACCATTATCATCACACAAATTAAGCATGCTAAGATCATATCTTCACATTGATAGAGTCCATGATAGCTTAGTAGTCAAATTAAAGACTCTATATGCACAACTATTAATAGTATACCCAAGAAAGAGACCAACATCACTTTTGCATCAAACTTTCCTAAGTGATCTCTATCATTCAAAATAACATTTACTCCAAAAAGTGTGGAAGTAACTCACATTAGGCTTCTTGCCTTTCCAAAGCTCATAGGACGTTTGTTTTGTGCCGGGCCTTTTGAAAACACGATTTGACACATAACAAGCGGTATTGACCGCCTCGGCCCATAGATTTCTAGGGACTTTCTTGCTATTGAGCATGACCTTAGCCATCTCTGCAAGACACGGTTTTTCCTTTCAACAACACCATTTTGTTGAGGAGTTCTAAGTGCGGAGAACTCATGAGAAATCCCTAAACCATCACAAAACTCACTAAATTTTGCATTTTCAAATTCCGTCCCACGATCACTCCTAATGCGACATATTTTCTTAATATCAAGACCTTTTCATTTTGAACTTGATTACAAAACTTTTTAAAGTAATCAAAAGCCTCGGTCTTGTTTCTAAGAAAATAAACCCAAGTAAACCTAGAGAAGTCATCAACGCATACAAAAATGTTTTTTTGCCATTAATGCTCTCGGTTTGAATTGGCCCCATTAGGTCCATATGCACAAGTTCTAAAGGTCTCTTGGTAGCTATGTAAGAATTCTTCTTATGAGGCACTTTGGTTTGCTTACCTAATTGGCAAGGTTCACAAACCACCTCAAGCTTTTTACCAAGATTAGGAAGACCTCTAACAATGCCATGTTTTTCAAGCTTTTTCAAATCTTTAAAATTCATGTGACCCAAACGTTGATGCCACAAATCAAGCTTATTGCACTCATGTGCCATTGCATGTGAGAGGATCTATCTCAAGACAATAGCAATTGTCTATAGACCTTTTGACTCTTAGGACGACATTGCCCTTTTTATCAATTATAGTGCACATCTTTGTTAAAACTAACTTCTTGAAAAATCTCACACAAGTGAGTAATGCTTATCAAGTTAGCTTGTAACCCATCAACATACAAAGTATTGCGAAGTTTAGGCAATCCGGGGATACAAATTGTTCCCTTGCCAAGAACTTGCTTTTTGGTACCATCACCAAAAGTAACCCAACCTCCATCCTTTAAAACAAGATTCTTAAAGAACTCTTTGTTCCGGTCATGTTCCTAAAGCAACCGCTATCTAGGTACCAAGAATAGGAGGAGTTGGCACGTAAAGCATATGTGCAACATTACATTTAGATGTGTCTTTTCTAATCCACACATTTTCACAACATGCTTCTCACTCTTACTTCTAACATGCTTGACTCAATATTAGACTTTTCAACATGCACCTTGACCTCATTGGTCACATCTTCAAAAATATCAAACAAAGCATTATCAATTTTCTTATGCATAGTAGAGTGAGGCACAACACAAGATTTAGCAAGCAAGTCATCAACAACTCTTTCAACAAACATGCTTGTCCAAGGTCTTCCTAGGTCTATTTCTATATCCATACATGGATGATTGCCTAGGTCCATTCAAAGACATATCATGAAAAGCATTATCAAGTTTGCATTTCCGAATGTACTTAAAGCATCTAGGTCGAATATGTCCTATCATATTACAATGATGACAAATAGGAATAAATTTGAGAAGTTTACCATTTGCATTTGCTTCCATAGCATTTGGTCTTCTCACAATTTTACCTCTTTGAAGAGCAACCCTTGATGCTTCACCTCTTGCATTTGAGGTTTGCTTCTTGATGCTTAAGTTGTTGAGTTCTCCATTGAACATCCTTGTGATGAAGAGGCACCTTCGGTAGCTTTCATAGCTTTACCTTGAGAGAGTGTACCTACAATTGATTCAATGCTTGCTTTGACAAAGTAGATTTGTTAGATGAAGGAGTCTCCTTCTCATTGATATAACCCAAACCTCTTTTGTCACATGGATGCTTTCCACTTTTAATGAGGGTTTCAACTTTATTAGAACTAGATGACATCTGCTAATCACCCTATTAGCCTCATCAAGTTTCTCACGAAGCATCCTTAGTTAAATGGCATATTTTTCCGCTTTGCTATCACTAAACAAAACATCTTTATGTGATTTATCAAGCCATTGTTCATACTTTTTCTCTGATTTAAATGCTCATTAAGTTTGGATTTTAAGCACATTTCAAGTTTCTTAGCATTAACAAGAGAACAATCTCTTTGCTCAATTTCTTGCTTCAAGATACCAAGTCTATCATTGCTATCTTTAAGATTCAATTCTAGACTTAGAATCTTGTCTTAAGTTCATCGAATTCTTTTGAGCCAAGAGCATGATCTTCAGCTCTTGTGAGGGACTATTGACTTTGGATAAACATTCATTTTCAAAAGTAAGATCATTGATCTTTTTCTCATCTAAGTCAATATGTTCAACAAAAGAAGCCACATAGGAATACTTCCTTAATCATGATTTTATCACAAACAAAAACAAACACAAAAATACTACAAAGAAAGGATCAATCTAAGTGCGTCTAGACACCCGCTCTGATACCAAATGAAATTTCCCTCAATGTAGTAGTGAAATATACCTAGAGGGGGGGTGAATAGGTATAGGCTCCAAATTCTTCCAATTAAAAATAATGCGGAAAATTACAAGGCAAATGCACACTTGATAGATTTAGCAAATGAATTGATTTCACTAAGACAAGAGTTAATCAATTTACAAGATGTGCAATCAATGTAATATATGGAAGATAAAGAAAGTAAAGCAAAATTGAACACAATGATTTTAACGTGGTAAAACCTCAATGAGGAAACATCCACGGGTTGATACCACAACCACCGGCGAAGCAATCCACTATGTGAAAAAGGACTTACACACTCAAGCTATCACTCATGATATCCGCTCAAGCTATCAACTCCTAATCTACCCTCGGGCTAGTGAATCACCAAGCCTACTTCCTATCCGAGATGTGTCCTACACCTCTAGAAAGCAACTTCCTATCCAAGACGCTCACGTCTCTAGGAAGATTTCGTGCTTAGCTATCCGGATCACAAAGATCCTAGTTAAGCTCTCCTAGCTCAACCATCCGGAGTACCACACTCCTAGCTAAGACTTTTGCTTGACTATCCGGACCACATGTCCTAGTCAAGACTCCCTTGCTCTACACAAAGCTTCACTCACTTTGCTAGAGACTTCAACCTAATGCAAGGCTATGATCTAAAGTGATGCAAATGATGCAAACAAACAAATTAAGCTAGATGATCAATCAAGCAAAATGTACATGTTCAATGATAGTCTAGAATATGATTTCAACACACAATCACAAAAGTTATCTAGAAATCAAGACATGCAAATCAATAAGAACAAAGGTATGAATATTCAATTTAGCACCTAAAAACCTAGTTCTTAGATCATGAAATAAAACATAGAAAATAACATGAAGCACATCACACATATATGAAATTTCCCTTAATGTAGTAGCGAATATACCTAGAGGGGGGTGAAGGTATATAGGCTCCAAATTCTTCCAATTAAAAATAATGCGGAAAATTACAAGGCAAATACACACTTGATAAGATTTAGCAAATGAATTGATTTCACTAAGACAAGAGTTAATCAATTTACAAGATGTGCAAACAATGTAATATATGGAAGATAAAAGAAAGTAAAGCAAAATTGAACACAATGATTTTAACGTGGTAAAACCTCAATGAGGAAACATCCACGGGTTGATACCACAACCACCGGCAAAGCAATCCACTATGTGAAAAGGACTTACACACTCAAGCTATCACTCATGATATCCGCTCAAGCTATCAACTCCTAATCTACCCTCGGGCTAGTGAATCACCAAGCCTACTTCCTATCCGAGATGTGTCCTACACCTCTAGAAAGCAACTTCCTATCCAAGACGCTCACGTCTCTAGGAAGATTTCTTGCTTGCCTATCCGGATCCTCCCGACCCTAGACAAGACTTCCTTGCTTGATTATCCGAGTCCTCCCGACTCTAATCAAGGCTCCCTTGCTCTATCCACAAAGCTTCACTCACTTTGCTAGAGACTTCAACCTAATGCAAGGCTATGATCTAAAGTGATGCAAATGATGCAAGCACAATCAAATTAAGCTAGATGATCAATCAAGCAAAATGTACATGTTTAATGATAGTCTAGAATATGATTTCAACACACAATCACAAAAGTTATCTAGAAATCAAGACATGCAAATCAATAAGAACAAAGGTATCAATATTCAATTTAGCACACTAAAAACCTAGTTCTTAGATCATGAAATAAAACATAGAAAATAACATGAAGCACATCACTCATACATTTTCTAGAATCAATTTCATGATAGTTCAAGTTTAGCACATAAATGTTCAAGACTAATTACAAAGCTAAAACTCAATTAACAAATGATCAAATAACCCTAGCATGTGATCTAACATACTTCTTAACAAATTTCATCAATCAAATGGAAAGAATCAATAGTTGATCAAAAATGAAATTGAAAAAGAAGAAGTTGAAAATCAAGTACTGACCACGGACTGAAAATTGACCAGCTGAGAAAAATGCCAAAGTCAACTGCCTCTGGAAATGCTTGGGATTTGTAGCTCTCTTCGAGACCAACAATTTTGGTTTTTAAATCGAATGATTTCGAGTTCGTATGAAGAGATATGATCAAAACAAGTAAACGAAAATTGTTGAAAAACTGATGCGGGATTTCAAGTGTTCTTGAAAAAAAATTGCATGAGTGTGGAGGGAAGGAGGTTTGATTAAAAGGAGGGAAAAGGAGAAGATTTCCGAGCAAATCACGTGCTGCCACGTCAGCACCCCATGGGGGGCACGTGGGGCCCACGGGAGCAGAAGGCTCCCTTGCCGGGGGCCCACGGCCTCCCACACGGGCTGGCCAAGTGGCCACACGTTTTGCACACCTCTCGCGCGCTCCCTCGGTTCGTTGCCCCATATCTTGAGCATTCGACCTCCGATTTCAAATCCGTTTTCGGATTACGAACTGTGACTCCCTCACGCATGACTACGACTACTCAACATTGAAAAATGGTTGAGAAATCATCTCGGAATCCGACGATGAAGTCAACACAACAAATGAGAACGAAAAGTAGCATAGTCAACTTGTTTGGACTCGAAACCTTATGAGTGAGTAACCGAAACGACCGGAACTCGATAAGGCATTAAATAAGAACATGTTCAAGTCCTAAACCCACAAAATATGAAAACAAATAAACATATTCACACAAACATGCCATATCAAAGAGATAGTCACAAAGCATGCAATTTCACAATGTTTGTCAATACAAGATCAATGCATGAGCATGCTATGAAGTGTGTGAATGTGTTATACCAAATGTTTGAACCACGATGCAGGGACACACATGTATGAATTGTGTGTGTGTGCGCTAACGCCTTGCAAGAGGGTGGAAGTCAAGTTTTACCTTTGACGATTTTCACCTCTTGAAGACGACTTTTGCACTAGATGTTGCTCTTCACTCTTTGAGCTTCCTTTCTTCAAATAATGTCCTAAGCAACAACTAATACAATCATAGAGTGTTTTGCAATGGAATCAAGCCAATACAAATAGTGAACCTTACAATATATTTTCTAGAATCAATTTCATGATAAATCAAGTTTAGCACATAAATGTTCAAGAGTAATCACAAAGCTAAATCTCAATTAACAAATGATCAAATAACCCTAGCATGTGATCTAACATACTTCTCAACAAATTTCATCAATCAAATGGAAAGAATCAATAGATGATCAAAGATGAAATTGAAAAAGAAGAAGTTGAAAATCAAACACTGACCACGGACTGGAAATGGACCAGCTGAGAAAAATACCGAAGTCAACTGACTCTGGAAATGCTTGGGGTTTGTAGCTCTCTTCGAGACCAACAATTTTGGTTTTTGAATCGAATGATTTCGAGTTCGTATGAGAGAGATATGATCAAAACAAGTAAACAAAAATTGTAGAAAAAACTGATGCGAGAAAGATCAAGTGTTCTTCAAAAAATTGCACAAGTGTGGAAGGAAGGAGGTTTGCTTAAAAGGAGGGAAAAGAGAGATTTTCCGAGTAAATCACGTGCTGCCACATCACACACCTCGTGGGGGGCACGTGGGGCCCACGGGGGCAGAAGGCCCCTTGCCCGTGGGGCCCACGGCCTCCCCGGGTTGGCCAAGTGGCCACACGTGATTCACACTTCTCTCGCGCGCTCCCTCGGTTCGTTGGCCCATATCTTGAGCATCCGACCTCCGATTTCAAATCCGTTTTCGGATTACAAACCGTGATTCCCTCACGCACGACTACGACTATTAACTTTGAAAAATGGTTGAGAAATCATCTCGGAATCTGACGATGAAGTTAACACAACAAATGAGAACGAAAAGTAGCATAGTCAACTTGTTTGGACTCGAAACCTTATGAATGAGTAACCGAAATGACCGGAACTTGATAAGGCATTAAATAAGAACATGTTCAAGTCTAAACACAAAATATGAAAACAAATAACACATATTCACACAAACATGCCATATCAAGAGATAGTCACAAAACATGCAATTTCACAATGTTTGTCAATACAAGATCAATGCATGAGCATGCTATGAAGTGTGTGAATGTGTTATACCAAATGTTTGAACCACGATGCAGGGACACACAGTATGAATTGTGTGTGTGTGCTAACGCCTTGCAAGAGGGTGGAAGTCAAGATTTACCTTTGACGTTTTTCACCTCTTGAAGACGACTTTTGCACTAGACGTTGCTCTTCACTTCTTCAAATAATGTCCTAAGCAACAACTAATACAATCATAGAGTGTTTTGCAATGGAATTAAGCCAATACAAATCATAAACCTTACAAGAACTAACTTGGAGCAACCTCTGGAGTTTTTAGCAGTATATGCCGCTCTTGGTGCAAGTGTTTGAGCTGCAGTATGCACAGCGGTCCCTTTAGTAAAACGGTGCATTTTGACCAACCAGGTAAGCAAAAATGTGCATTACTACAGTCCGGACGGCTGCACAGGCAACGTGCCTAGACCGTGGTAGGGCAAAATCTCTAACACCTTATTTAAGGAACGTGCAGCAGGTGGGACTCATTCGTCCCCCGCTGCTGCGCTTCTTCTTCCTCTCTTCTTCTCCGAATTCTTCTCTTTTCTCTCCATAGCCTCCATTGCTTCCATCCTTCTCTTTCAAGGACAAAGGTATGTACTCTTCTCCCTTCTATCTTGATTATATTACTTCCTTTGATCAAGATAAGCTTCTATGTTTTACATGATGAGTAAGAGAGGTGTAGGGTGATTTTTAGAGCTAAAACTTCAAATTCCATGTTTCCACAGCCAATGGGCTTTGTTATATTATGTTATTTAGTGTGATTAAGTTATTTTGATTGAGTTTTCACTTAGTTTAATTGGAATTCCGAAATTCATGTTTAATAGGAGAGTGGATGATTTTGTTTGGTTATATTGATGCCATGAAGTATCTGAATGCTAAGTTCACTACAACAAATTGGGTCTTTTACGACGCGCAAAGTATGCTGTAAATGACTATTTATGGTGTCCATCTGCAAGCCGTATAGATGATATCGTGAATGACATCCATCAACTATGGTGTACAAAACACGTCGTGAATATGTTTTAAAAACGCCATAATTGTATCTCTCAAATACGGCGTACAAACACGTCGTGAATATTATCCCTTTTACCACGTGCAAGAATGTTGTAAATGACTATTTACGGCGTTCAAACGCGCTATGAATATGTTTTAAAAAACGCCGTAATTGTACCACCGGAAAACCGCCAGCGCCGTTGATCGGTGACCCAGTGGACCGTCACCGCCCCCGCCGATCGACAACCCCGTCGGACCGCCACAGTCGATCTGTAACCCCGTTGGACGACCACCGTCGCCTGCTGGACCACCGCCACCCGCCACCGCCACCCGCCGCCACCACCCACTTATGATAATAATGACAATTAATTGTCATTATTAGGAATTGAACTTGAGACCTCAAGTCAATAGTTGTAAGTCCTTACCACTTGACTACAACATTGATGTGTTAACAATTGAACAATATTTATATATAACCTATATAAAACATATTCACGACGCGTTTTGTATGTCGTAAATAGTCATTTACGACATTCTTTGTGTGCGGTAAAGGGTGCAATTTGTATGCTGTATTGAGGGATATAATTACAGCGTTTTTTAAAACATATTCACGACGTGTTTTATACTCCGTAAATAGTCTTTTATGACATTCTTTGCGCATGGTAAAAGGGTGCGTTTTGTACACCGTATTTGAGGGATCATTTATGGCATTTTTTAAAACATATTCACGACGTGTTTTGTACGCCGTAAATAGTCATTTACGACATTCTTTACGCACAGTAAAATGGTGCGTTTTTACACTGTATTTGGGGGATACAATTCGGCGTTTTTTAAAACATATTCACGACGTGTTTTGTACGCTGTAAATAGTCTTTTATGACATTCTTTACGCATGGTAAAAGGGTGGGTTTTGTACGCCGTATTTGAGGGATACAATTATGGCGTTTTTTAAAACTTGTAAGGATTCCCATCTATTGATTGGCTTATTTCATGGTCTCCCGGGATACGTTGAAAGTGGTATAATGGTCGTACCTGTCCTCATCTCCTGTTATTTGTGCTACTTCCCTTGGTAGGGGTGTTGTTCTAGGTGTTGGGGATAATGCCCTAAGAACACATGTTGTTGATCTTCATGCTGAATTAATAATTAGATTGACATTCTATTTATTTGTGTGCATTTAATGTTATTAATATTGTATTAATAACATAAAATTCCATGATTATTTATAATGTAATATTAACATAGTATATAAGTCGTTATATACATGAGGATTATGTTTAATATAATAATCTTAATAGTCTGTAATTGATAATTAAAGTTGGGATCTTTAATTAATTAAAATTACTAGTACGGTTCATTCCCATTAAGAATGGAACAGTTTTATCCAAACTGTTGATGTGGTGACATAGAATGAAGGTACTTTGTATAATAAGATTATACAAGACAGGACACGATAAATTGGAATCTTTAATAATCTCCGTCTTGAAATAAAGTATTCCCTTTTTATCAATCAGATGGTCATTATGGAACGATCTTAATCATGAGTATTTAATAGACTCCTACTTGTAGAGTTGTGTCTTTTGACTTACTCGTTATGGTTTGCTCTAATTGCAAACCTAAAAACCTTGTATCTTGGAGACATGATGATATACTTAGCTATGAATATATACAATATGGAATCCATTCCTTCTTAATTGAGTAGACAAACAGTTCTCTTGAGTAAATGATTCGGGTCTTGAACATAGAGCGCTCAATTTATGATAAGATCATAATAGTTGTTCATTAGAGAATCACGGGCACTCAAGGATAAAGACGTAATTGAGAGGTCAACGATTTGAACCTAGCTCATATTACGAATGTTTATGGAGGATTGATCTATATGTAATGATTATATCAATGGACTGTTCGTTCCTATTCGAGTAATTAATTCTATAATGACAAGAGTGCAGTTCCAGTTTTTTAGTGGAATAAATCTGGAATTAATAAATCTAATATTTGATTAAAGAGTTTAATTAAATATTAAAGAGTTTAATTAAATATTAAAGATTTATTGGAGCTTGAAATTGAGGTCCATGTGTCCCCATACCATCTCTATAACACTGTATTGAACATTAAGGTATACTGAGGCTTAGTGATTAATTTGGAATTAATCATCTATACATAAAGAAGTTTATGTGTTGTTTTATTAATTAAATAATGTTTGATTATTTAATTATATATATTAAATAATATTTTGATTATTTAATCATATATATATATAATATAATAAGTTGACTATATTGTTTTGTTTTAAACAAGTATATATATATATATGTTTATATAATATGATGTATTTTTAATCATATATATATTACATTTTTAGGGTGGTTGTAAGGATTCCCGTTTTGTTGATGGCTTATTTCGTGGGCAAACCACAAGTTGGGGTTTGGTTGTAAGGGTAGTCTAAGTGATTTGTTGAAGATCAAAAACCCTTTCCAAGACCTCAAGAGGACAAGCACCAAAGGTATATCTAGTGCTTACTTTGCCTT
>CM059877.1:23156977-23270229 GCA_030490815.1 Acer saccharum | reverse complement strand
TGTACTTATACCTCTCGGTCACCGAAGTGGCGACGAGTTCGGTGTTGATCCGATTGGAGGAAGAAATACAAAAGCCCGTGTACTACACAAGCAAAGCATTGTTAGCGGCAGAAACCAGATACTCGCCGGCAGAAAAAATAGCACTAGCTCTGATCACATCGGCCAGGAAGTTAAGGCCATATTTCCAAGCACATACAATAGAGGTATATACAGACTGCCCACTAAAACTCATTCTTCAAAAGCCGGAGGTGTCGGGAAGGCTGACCAAATAGGCAGTGGAGCTCAGCAAATACGATATCAGATACACACCAAAAGCGGCCATCAAAGGGCAGGCGGTATCTGACTTTATAGCAGAATTCACCGAGCCAGACGCCGAGGTAAGGAGGGCAATGGAAGATGAACAGACTACTAAATTCCAATGGAAATTGCATGTAGACGGGTCATCAAACACACATGGCTAGCGGGGCAGGAATAGTCATAACGACCCCCGAGGGGGATATTGTAGAATGTGCCATGAGGTTCGATTTCAAGGCAACCAACAATCAAGCAGAGTATGAAGTCTTGTTGGCCGGCCTAAGGGTCTGCATAGCATTAGGGGCAGACGAGCTGGAAGTTTACAGCGATTCACAGGTCGTGGTCCATCAGGTACTGGATGAATACCAGGCAAGGGAAGAGCACATGATAGCTTATTTGGACATTGCAAAAAGACTACTTAAAAAGTTCAAAGCATACAGAATCTCTCAGATCCCTCGGGAAGAGAACGAAAAAGCAGATGCTTTGTCCAAACTAGCTTCAGCCACCACAAGCATAGATCCAAAGCCATACCAGTGGCACACCTGACTAAACCAAGTACAGCAGAACCCGAGGAAATCATAATAGCAGAGATCCGACCTAGCCCTGGGCGACTTGACATACCAACTCAGAAAGTACTTAAAGGAGAACATACTACCGGGGGATGCTGTGGAAGCTAAATGCATTAGATACAGGTCAGCTCGGTACACGATTCTGAGGGGAGAATTATATAGGAGAGGATTCTCAAAAGTACTGCAGAGATGCATTTCCGGCGAAAAGACTGGAGAGATCCTGAGAAGCATCCACAGTGGAGTGTGTGGGAACCACACCGGGGGTAAAAGCTTAGCACACAAGATACTCAGGCAAGGGTTCTACTGGCCGACTCTGTTCGCAGAAGCGCAGCGATTCGTAGAGAGTTGCGAAACATGCCAAAGAGTAGCAAACGACATTCGGCGACCTCCGGAATTGCTTAGAAGCTTAACCTCGCCTTGGCCCTTCGCCATGTGGGGACTCGACCTAATAGGACCAATGCCCACAGGAACGAAGGGAGGAGCAAAGCATGCTATTGTGGCAGTGGATTATTTTACCAAATGGGCAGAGGCAGAAGCACTTGTACACATCACTGAGGCAAACACCACCAGCTTCGTTAAGAAGAATATAATATATCGATTCAGGATCCCAAGCATCATCATAACAAACAATGGAACTCAATTCGACAATAAGAAGTTCAGAGAAATGTGTGAAGAATTCAAGATCGTAAACTACTATGCATCGCCTGCTCACCCTCAAACCAATGGCCAAACTGAGGCCGTGAATAAAGTGATCAAGCACACATTGAAAGCAAAACTGGAGGCAAAGAAAGGTGGCTGGGCGGACAAACTGCCCGAGGTACTATGGGCATACCGAACAACTGTAAGGTCGCCCACAGGGGAAACTCCTTTCGCGCTGGCGTTTGGGACAGAAGCTGTTATCCCAGCAGAAACAACTTTTACATCCCCCAGGGTCCAGTTATACAGCCCCGAGCACAATATAGATATGCTGCAGCAGAACCTAGACAAGCTTGAAGAGATCAGAGATGCAGCACAAGTAAGAAATTCCGCATACCAGCAAAGGGCTGCTAGGTACTACAACTCTCACGTTCGGGAGCGGAGATTCCAACTCGGGGATCTAGTGCTGAGAAGAGTATCCCCAAATACCAAAGATAAATCATTGGGATCCCTCGCCGATAAATGGGAAGGGCCATATATCATCAAGAGAATCGTAGGGCACGGGGCCTACATGATAGCCCGACCAGAAGGTAGCCTGGTACCCCGACCATGCAACGCACAATATCTGAAGATCTTCTATCCTTAAAAGAATCCGATTATGATTCTACAGTTTATTTATTCTGCTTTAGCTCAATTTTTAGTTTCTGCGTTAATATTTCAGATTTATTTGTTAATTTTATATTCATGGTCATCTAATAAAATTCAGTTGCTAGTATGGTGTAGCGGAATCAATAAAATCCATGAGCAACATTTCAATAGCGGCCACTCAAAAGCCGAACGAATAAACGCCAAAAAGAGTCGGGCGCTATAAGGCCACGAAAGAGCGGACGAGTGGTGCTCGAAGGGCGGAAAAGCTGTAGTAGCATGCCCGCCTAGTTAAGGCGATGCAAACGCGTCCCTTAGCAAAAAGGCAAAACCGAGGCACCAGGATAACTGGGAAACTGCTCGGAGCGCCGCTAGAAAGACTAGTGAGATGCGCAGTCGTGTTGGCCGGTACAAATTGCCCCAACGATTCGACAAACCCTTGCACAGATAAAACCAGGAGACGTCCTAGGTGACTTGTGCAAGGACCTCAACGTATGGTCGTGGCGAGCCTCGACGTAACGCGGAGGTAAAAACAACCTCAAAAATCAAAGGATAAAAGCCAGTTACATAAGATACTCGGCAAACATTGGTTACCAGTTAAATAAGATACTCGGTCTAAACGATTAAAGGCCAGTTACATAAGATACTCGGCAAACATTGGTTACCAGTTAAATAAGATACTCGGTCTAATCGATTAAAAGCCAGTTACATAAGATACTCGGCTGAAATTAGTTACCGGCCATAAAGTACTCGGTCAAAGCATAGCCAAGGATTCCCGAAGGATCCATAAATTCAAAGATAACCGAGTACAAGCAGACTAAACAAGTTCAGGTCGTCCTATTTATGCATTGGTCGTACAGTAAAATAAACAGTAAGAATGTAAGAGTAAATTTTATTCTTATTTTATGTATGGAAAAAATACAATGTATGAAAAATATACAAGTGTAGTTACAAAAAAGGGCTTAGAAATCAAGAGGAAGGCGCCGGGGGTGGTGAGCTGCTTCTGCCAACGTCAGGGTCAGGCTCCATCACGTACTCGCTAAAAGGCTGTCATTCGAAGGCCACACGATCACATCTTCCTCGTCATCCATCCAGTGACTGTAGTCGGTACCAGGAACGGGTCCCAAGTCGGGTCTCTCATTGTTGAACCCCGCCCTCTCACTAGCGTAAAAAGTAGAGAAAGACTCGGCGGTGGGAACCTCAAGGTGCATGGGATGTGGCGTTTTTCCTTTACTTCTACAATATGCCCGCCACTCCTTCATCTGGATCCGAAGAGACTCCAGGGATGTGTCCACATGCTTCCTAATTGAGAGGCTCCAGTTGGCCCGGGCCCGATCAGTCGCCCTGTTCTTCTGCTTAAAGAATTCACAGGCCGAGACCATTCCCCGCTGGAATTCCCGAAGAAGCAAAGCATCATAGGCTGGAGATCTCTTGAAACGGTCAACGCTTTGTAGCTCCATTTCCAGCCTAGCTCCCTTCGACAGTTCCTTAGCCGTCAGGGCTTGACACTCCAAGTCTTCGATTCGGCGTTCATAAGTTGACTTGGCGTCTTCGGCATTTTGTTCGGCCCGAAGCAAGGCTTCCCGGGTGGATGACAGTTGATCCTGCAAAGTCCTGACCTCCTCCGCAGCAGAAGATGCCCGTTGCTCGGTTTCCATTTGCCGTGCTAAGCATTGATTTAGGAGCATCTGATTCGACTTGGCCTCCTCCTGACGAGCTAACTCAGCCCGAGAGCAATGATCTTCGCTCTTCTTCAATTGGGCTTCCAGCCTTCTTATTTTCTTCGCTTGGGCTTCGCTAGCTTGGCAAGCCCCAGACATCTCGGCCATCATCTGCAACAAGTCAACAACAAACAGAAGTGTAAGTAAGAAAGGAAGAATACGAAATGACGCATATAAGCAAAGGCGTTACTCACGTAGGAAGTGTTGTTAAAAAAATTGCGGAGTCGGTCAGACACAGTCCCGGTCCTGAAATGACTCCAGTGATCCTCCCCAATATAGGCCCGGCCTGAAGCCATGGCCCTGAACAGGTCTCGGGGGTGGGATCATCGATTTGGGGAGAGGAGCCCACACCACCTACACCGCCTTCAGGGAGTTCGGCAGATGGGGCCGCCCGAGGAAGGTCGGTTGAGCCACCAGCACTATCTCTGACCTGCTCCTGCGGAGGGGTCACGCTCGCATCTTTTTCAACATCACCCTCTCCCTCATCCCCCGAAGAGGAATCAACATACGCAACTACTCGGGGAATCTTGGGGTAAGGGCGACCAGAAGAAAAAGAAGCTTTCCTCTTCCCAGTCTGCCCAACTTCAATGTTGCTGTCCCCGGGGGTGGAAATCGGATCAGCAGGGGCTAGAATCTCCGAGGCAGAAGGATTCGGCTCTACTGAAGTCAAATCTCCGGAGCTACCGCACCTGAAGGCCCCCCAACTGCTTCAACACCTTGAGAGGAGACGTTTGGCATATTTACAGCAGAGTGGGGAGAACCAGATCCGCTGGGGAGATTCGCCTGCTCGGGCTCAGGGGGATCCCTTACCTTCTCTTTCCCCTTGGAAGAAGGACCTGCTGGATTGCCCAGATCAGCAGAGGTCCTACTTGCTCCAAAGTTCCCCGAAACGCCCACGGCTTCCGCCGAACACACGGTCGTTTCTTGATCATGAGCCTCCTCGGGCACATAATCGGGTACTCCCTCCTCGTCATCTCCCTCGGGAAGATTCTCAGGAGTACCCTCATCAGATTCACCTTCGGGAGGGGCTATCCCAGCATCTCGCTGGCGAAGGACTGCTTTTCGACTTGCCTCCACGATGCCTTTCATCCGGCGTGCCAGAGCATCGCTGACTATATCTACATCAAACACTTTTAAAAGGGAACCCGAGTCAATAGACTAATAAAAAAAAAATACGAGAGCAACTGAGCAAAACGACGTAGCTTACAGCGTTTGCGGCACGCAGAAATCTGAGGAAAAAGACGGGCTTTAATCATTTTGCCCTCATTATAGAGATAGGGTTTCCCCCTTTTCTCCAGAGGGCGGACCGCCGCCCGAGCCAGGGTCTTCAGTTCTTCGTCGGTAAAGGCTGAAGTCGTATGATTCCATTGAGGCGCACAGAAGTATCGGGGCACCCAGCACGTCATCCGAGCACCATCCAGATCAAAGCTTATAGATTGGCCCCAGCGTTTGCCCACGAAGAACCAGCTGTTCTTCCAAAATTTGTTTGAGGTTGGGAAGCCCCAAACAAATCCCTTCATCTTTTCGTCCGTAGTCGGTTCGACTCTACCCTTGACCACGACGTCTTTGGGAATCCAGAACTCGGGCTGATTCGACTGGAGAAAATAAATCCCGGTCTTCCCCACTGGCCTCAGCGAATAGAAGTGACGAACCTCGCGAGGGGTGGGGGGCGACCGTTTCATTCTATGCCACATGTGCCACATGCACATCAGGATGCGATAACTATTCGGAGTTAGCTGCGCCGGAGCGAGTCGGGCTTCAGCCAAGAACCAAGTGATGAAAGGCTGGAGAGGAAGAGTAACACCACAGGTGAGCATGGACCCGTAAATTGCCACGTGGCCAGGGGGTGGGTTCCATGCAGCCCGACCTTCAGCTGGAATCAACGAAATCTCATTGCTGTCCAGATCGAACCGCCGCATATATCGTATTATCTCGTCAGGGCCGACCACATTCGGCTTAACATCATAGATGCAAATCCGCTCGGGAGAGAAGGGAATGCGAATGGCCCTGTGCTCCTCTTCAATATCGTCTTCAACGATCCTCTGGGTCGCCACTCGGCTCTCCCGGGGGTCACAATCCTTATAAATCTTCCGACTACTCATCCTCTTCCCCGGTCTTCTCCAAGGCTGAGTATCAACACAGGTGGAAGCCGAAAAGTCTGACCGAGCTTCAGGCTGATAGGAGTCAGGCTGCGATGAATTCGAAGAAACAGAATGAACTTCAGGAGTAGGAGGAACTCCAGAAGTGGCAGGGCTGTCACGATAAATTCCAGCAACGTCGGCATTAGTAAAATGCGGTTGATCAAAGGGAGGTTCTTTCAGTAACTTGTGAACAACTGATGCAGTGAGAGTATCATTTTGCTCAATGGCAATCATACCAACAGTAAAAAGACGGTACCTAGTTGTAGAATTCATGAGAACTAACCTTGAAATGGCGAAAAACAGAGGCGATGCAGACCCCTGAGGAGGAAGAATCTTCGAGAAAAAGCCCGGGGGTTGAAGCTGATGATCTCAACGAAGCATGTTTGAGAAGAAAAGTTGAAAGACGAAGCAAAGTGCCTAGGAAAACAAGAGACAAGCGAGTTCTCGAAGAATACAAGCAAAGTAATGGAAGAAGAAAATAAAAGTGGATAAGTTACAGCGGAGCTAAAATATATAGGCGACGAATCAAATTCAAAAGGAACAAAACCCTAGGAGACAGTACAGAGAAGCGGGAAAATAGAAGGACGTGGGCCGTGATGTGGGCTGTACGCAAGCGAAAAGAAAGGTTATGTCTCATAAATGCGCTGTACCACGGCCAAATAAAAAAGAGACAAGTGGCAGCCGGGGAGCGTCTCGAGCCGTCAGAGAGCAGAAACGTCACCATCAAAAGATTTCTGAAATCATTGATGAATCGAATGTGTGCGGTCGTAATTAAGACACGTCATTTAAAGCTTCGAGTCAAACGAGGATACATTAATACAGAAAACAACAAATGAGGATCAATCACAAAGAAATATTGAGGTTAAATATTAGACCCGAGAGGGCCTGACTAAGCGTGATCGACTCAAATATTTAAGGGGGTATTGTTATAGGTAAAAATAGTCATGAAGGACACGTCATCGCCATGGAAGGCCAGGTCAGCAGGGGCCAAGATAAGTCAACTTATGGAGCAGAAACCTCCACGATAACCTACTCGGAAAAGAGGATAAGTAATCCGACCACCAACAAAGACGATCAGCTTGGGCAGCAGATCAGGTTCAGGCATACTCGGGCACACTCGGGCACACTCGGGCACACTCGGGCATACACGCTCGGGAAACAATAAAACAGTCGCCAACACTTGTAATCAGTGGCCAGCAGGTCCACAATAAGCAACGATGTGGACCATTAGAGTTTAAAAAGGAAACAAACGGTTCTCCCATGAACAAAGGAGAAAGAATCCCGTCCAGAATTGGACTCAGCCGAAAAAGGAAAAACATAATCTAAATAGGATTAGGAAACCGCTTGAGACTTGGGGACCACAACACTAAACCCTAGCGGCCACCTTAAAACCCTAAAAACAACATGTATAAATACCCCCTCTACTCATAAACAGGGGGTACGCAAGAAGAGATAGAGAGAGAGAGATGATCACAGTGTAATGTTCTTGTAATCTTTCTTCATAGTGAATTCGACTTTGTTGCTAAAGCAACAACCCGTGGATGTTTTCTCCGAGCTTTTGGAGTTTTACCACGTAAATCACTTGTTATTTCTTCTCAATCTTTAGTCATACTCAAGTATCAACTGCAGTAATTCAAAAACGAATCAATTGACTTGGTGACCATCAAAAATCATCGTCAACACCATACATAAGTGCACAAATAGTGGTTGTTAGGCTTTAAGAACATCCAATTCAAGTTATGGGCTTATTCTCTCAGTTAAGAGATTCACAAACACAAATCACTCCCCAAGGGTCATGGCTAGAGCAATTGAGCTTGTAATCTCAACTAAGGGATTCGAGACATGAATCACTCCCCAAAGGTCATGGCTAGAGCAATTATGCCTCAAGTCCCTACCATTAAGCATATGAACATGTAGCCAAAACCTATTCTAGCACGGTCATGCATAAAACAAGTTTCATCTATTCTTTTAGAGCTAAGTAGTTAAGACTATACCCGGAAGGTCATCCATGAAGGTAAAATCCCAACCCACATACACTCAAACCCATCAAAACAAGGCATTTCGACCTTCCATCAACATACACACACAAATAGGATATTTGATTACAACTACTCCTACATTTAAGTTAATCTACTCCTAATCCCATCCATGAGTACACATCAATTTCCAATCTCTACACACATGCATATCAAGACAAGAGATTTTGCAATAATAACAAGAACAAATCAAAACCCAAATGGATTTAAGAACAATCATCACATAAATGAGCACAAATATAGGTTTACAATATTCCCAAGTGGGGTTACACATAAGAGAAACACAAGAAATACAAAGAGAATGAGTTTTAAGGAGACAACTCTTGAAGAAATCCCTCCAAGAGCTCCATGAATCCCTAGCTCGAAATTGGTCATAGACCACTCCTATCTTCTTGCAATCTACTCCCAAATGTGGTGAAGGATGTGTGGAAAGTGGTGGTGGTGAGGTTCCCATGGAGGAGAACCTCCATGGGAGCTTTGAAAGCTTCTCTCTCTCTTGATTTGGGGAAGAAGATGAAGTGCAGCAGCTGCTGTGTTTTTTCTCTTGGTGGCTGGTTTGTTGTATCAAGAGAGGGCTCAAAATGGTGTATAAATAGGTTGGGAAACTTAGGGCACGATCTGAGTATGAAAGGACCAAAATGCCCTTCTGAAATGGCTTGAAAACTGACTTTTCGCTGAGCTGACAACGGAAGGTCGCTACCAAGTTCGCTGTCAGGGGGTGACCAGCTAGGGGGCGAACATCACTGCCCCTGTTGCTGAAAAATATTAGGTTGCTGCCAAAGTCGCTGTCAGGGGGTGAACTTGGCAGCAAACTTCTCGCGCACCTTTACGGAAATGCTCATATCTCCCTCTAGAAAGCCCGGAATTACAATCCGTAAAAACCGCTGGAAAGTAGACTTCCGGGGATTTCCAAATATATGTAGAGCTAAATGTGGTTCGATCTGAGGAGGGAGATATGCCCCCCGAAAGCTGGCTACTCTGCACAATGTTCTCTGCCGAGGTCAGGTTTCCAGCCTCGCGCACTGTTATGGAAACAGCCATAACTCCCTCTATAAAGCCCGGAATCGCGATCTGTAAAAACCACTAGAAAGTAGACTTCCGGGGCTTTCCAAAAATATATGGCACGAAGCCCAGTTCTCAACGAGGAGGGAGATGTAGGCCCCGAAATTTGTGTGTTCTGCATGGGCATTTGCAATGTCAGACAATTAACCTTTGGAAAACAGAGTTGACCAGTGCCGCGGTCCCGATGTCGCATTCTAGCTCAATGGCGGATTTACCACGGAAACATGCCATGGTGGACCGCAAATCACGTCACGGTTTGGGTCAACGGTGAGACCGTGGCAACTCTGCATACTTTCTAATTCTTCACTTTTTAGCTCATTTTTGCCTCCCAAACTTGACTTTACGTTCAAACACCATTGTAGGGAATATATACCTACACAAGGCTCACAAAACATATTATATACAAAAATGTGCTCGAAAACGAGAACAAAAGCTAGGAAATGGGGACCTCAATTAGGTACATTTATCGTCCGATCAGCAACCACTCCGGCTCTTAATTTAGTGATGTTAGAAAGCAACCTTCATAGTTGGAAATCATCCCCCAATGCAGAGATCAAAATGTATCATGCGGACAGGAGTAGGATTGATCGGACTCATAGGGCCAAGACCTGGTTCCAATGATCAAGAAGGAGATATCGAGAGAATATATAACTTGCTGTGCCTCCAGATCCGATCTCTCGTCTCTTAGATATTTGTAATGAATTAAAATTGGATTTTGTGTTCTTTCTTTCTTCCATATTTCTTTGATTTGATCAGGAGACCAGGTTTTATGCATACTTGTTACAAATCATACATGCTTGCTTCTGCTTGTTAATTACCATCACAGAGCTATCAATGTATATATATATATATATATATATACACACACATCAAAATTATAACAATAAAAAAATAACGAGACTTGACTTAGTTCCACGTGCATTCAGATATATATTTTCATGAAAGCAAATCCATGTACTGAAACACGATATGAGATACTACAATTTCAGCTCAACAATGCAACCTCTGTTTTTATTCATCCGTCTAAAATCTACATATAAAGGATCACAACCTTTTGGTTTCAAATTTTCAATGTAAAGCTTCCATCAATTCAGCTCTACTGTCAAGAACCCTTAATAAAGAAATAAAGAAATAAATAAAGGATTAGAGTATGAAAAGCAAATTAATAAGTACTTTCAACCTGAAATAGATCGAGTTTTTGGACAATTATTAAAAAAAAAAAAAAAGATATCACTCAACTAAAAACATTAATTAAAAAATCAATTCAAATTGATGTGGTTGATAATGTGGTTAAAAAAAGAGATTGAGATCCCCTATCCATCTTATTTATGCTCAACTTTCAAGAATCTGCTGACATGTTGCAGACAAGCAAAACAATGGCTGAGATTAATTTCTTTTATTTTTTTTTCTCTTTCTCCTAATTTCTTTTCCTTCTTCTAAATTTTCCTTTATTTTTTTTTACTCTCTTTCTCCTAACAAACGCGTTTAAGTAGATAACAATAACTTATTTTTTTTTTCCTTAATCAAAAATCCTCTCTTGACACTTGTTCTAAGAAAAACAAAAACCACAACCCAAAGAATGATTTTTTTTTTCTTAAATTGACAATAGTGGAGATAATAATTTTTTTTTTTTTTTTTTTTAAATTACATTACCATCATCATCAACATTACACCACCAAAAATTACATCTATCATCAACATTACATTGAACAAAACATTCTCAATAAAAACTCTCATTATTCATTGTCTATCAAAGTTGTCAAAGAAGAGAGAATCACCTCCAAACAAGAGGCTCTAAATCTTGTCAAAAGATTAGGAGGTTCCCTCCCTTCTACCATGAATTTTTTTTAATAGAAAAAATGAACATTGTTGGAGATCAAAAAAAAAAAAAAAACTAAGGATTTCCTTTCTCTTTCCTTTATTTTATCAGCAACCAAATAAAACAAAAACCCATTTCATAAACCCATAAACCAAATCCAAGTAAAAAAAAAAAAAAAAAAAAAAATTAAAAAAGAAGAACATTTATGGATCTTCAGATCTTCATCAATGGAGAAACAAATTTTATTTTCTGGTTTGTGTATTGAAATTCAATTTGTGTTTGTGAAAACTGAAGATTAATGATATGTGTTTGTGAAGAAATGAAGATTGATGAATCTGGGATTGTAAAGATTGATGATGTTCATTTTTTTTTATTATTTTAATTTTCGTTTAATTTGTATTTTTATTAATTATTTTATTTTATTTTTTGTATTGAGATTAATCAATTTATTAAAAAAAAGCTCTTAAAAGTATACCATTATCTGAGAAATGGAGAGAGAGGATGAAGTATTATGAAACAAACAAAAAGAAAAATAAAGTTTGAAGTGATGAGATTCAAATACGATGTCGTTTGATAAGTGGAGAGAGAAAAAAAAAATAAACAAATTAATTATAGTCGCTCATTTGCTTAAGTACCACATGTCACTAGATGTTGAGAAGGTGAGCACAAATGAGATGGGTAGGGGATCTCCATCCAAAAAGAAGATATCACTCAACTAAAAACATTTATGAAGATCAGTGGGTGCCCAATCCCCCTAACTTCAGAGTTCGATCACCTAGAATTCTGCCACATCAGGCTACTATTTCGGTTTTAATGGAACGGCCTGGGAAATGGTGTGAGGCCACTGTTTTTAGGTGTTTTGAAGAGGAAGAGGTTGAAGTAATTCTTGGCATCCCTATCAGCTGTAATCCTGGGAGGGATTCATGGACTTGGAATTATGACAAAAAGGGTTGTTTTTCTGTGAAGAGTGCTTATAAAGTAGCTTTGAATTTGAAAAATGCAGAGGAGGCTTCAAGCTCTTTGGGTTCTCACCCTTGTTGGAAGAAGTTGTGGCAGCTAAACCTTCCTAGTAAGATTAAATTTTTTTGCTAGAAGGCTTGTAGAGGTATCCTCCCTACAAAACTGATGTTATTCAAAAGAAGGATTGCTGATTCAATGTTTTGTAATTTTTGTGGTGAGCATGCTGAATCGTCTGATCATGCTCTGTGGGGATGTGTTCGTGTGAAGGATTTATGGGGTTCATGTCCTTTTTTTGACAGGCTTGAAAAACTTCACAACATTGGTTTCTTTGATAGGTTATTATGGATGGATGCCGCTGGGAATAAAGAAGATGTTACCATTTTCATTGTGGCTGCTTGGTTTTTGTGGTTTGATTGAAATCAGTTTCTTTTTGGTAACAAAGTGGTGGTCAAGGATAATATTTGGGAAAGGGATGTGGCTTTTGCAGATAAATACAACTCTGCTGATGTTGTTTCTGGTGTGTTCCCTAAGACTCTTGTTGCTGATCGTTCTGTGTGCAATGTGGACGCAGCTGTCACCCATGGTTCTGGGAAGTGTGGTATTGGGATAATTTTCAGAGATGTGAGTGGTATGATTGTGGATTCTGCTGCGTTAATCTTTAGGGGCGTGTTTTCAGTAGAGGTTGCTGAAGCAAGAGTTATTTTTGAGGGTCTTTCCATGGCTGTTTCGTACGGTCTTTTTCCGCTGCAGGTCGAATTGGATTCTTTGGGGGTGGTTGATCTCTGTAATGAGAAGACCTTTACAAATGGTGATCTGGTCAACATTATTGCAGATATTTTAGAATTTGTTTCATATTATTCTGTTATCTCTATTGCCCATGTCCCTTGAAATTGTAACAAGGTTGCCCATGCTACTGCAAGCTGGGCGTTTGGTTCTGATATCTCTGTTTTTTGGAGAGCATGTCCTCCTCCTTGACTTTCTCTTTTAGCCTCTTGTGACTTTGTATCTGCTTCTCCTTTGGAGTTTTAATTTCAGTTTTTTATTTCAAAAAAAAAAAAAAAAACTAAAAATAATAATTGAAAAATCAATTCAAATTGATGTGGTTGATAATGTAGTAATGATATGGTTAAACTAAATTACTTGTCTATGTTAAAGTTTATTTTAATTGTGTAACATTTTTGAGCTTCTTCTAGAAGCTCTTTTTGGGCCTTTTAAAAATGTTTTAAATTATCAAAATTATCCTTATGATTATTTTTGAAGAACAAATTGCTGGATACCTACTTTAGGCAGATTTTTATTGAACTTATTTATTTATTTGAAAAGATTTTTATTGAATATATATATATATATGTGTATATGATATGGTAACTTTTTTATGGTCAAAACATAAAATAGTATACGCCCTTTTTATGTTTCTAAATTCATTAAATTTTGTGTTCTGCCTATTGAAGTGTTAACTATATTACGACGGATCCGATCCTCTCATCACCTTAATTTTCCTCATCTAGTTATCTTGTCCTCACCTTCATAATTTATTGACGCGTCACATGTCTATTATAGTAATCAATGATCTGGATTATTTCTATTAATTTTCATATCTTTACTCTATCAAAATATAGAACTAATCAAGATTATTGATTTAATTAGGTGATGAAAAGATTTAAATCCTATTTTGACACACCGGTTAAAATTGGATATGCTAAAAAAGTAAAGTTGCAATTAAGTTTATGATTCTTTTCAAAAAAAAAAAAAAAATTAAGTTTATGATTATTATTTTTATTATCATATTCTAATAATAGACAACATGTCTACATTACTATACTATATATGGTATCACATCATAAATATATATATATAAATTTTCAGATTCCTTAACTATAAATAGTCATTTGACTGTTTATGTATTTAAAACCTTAAAATGACTAGTTGTTTTTATTTTCTCATTCCACATGTGTATAAATACAGAGACTTTTCATAGACTTTCTCATTCATACCTACCAAATTCTATCTCTCTCGCAATCATGAATCACTCGCTTTTGCTTGTGATATGAATACTTCAGAGCTTCACTGTCGTCCAAAGAAGATAGTGAAGAGAGAGTATTGGCGTCAGTGTCGTCTTCCTCGTAATTTTAACATCAATCTACAGGAAGATGCTCTTGACAGAATCATCTCCTTTTCACCTGTCAAAATCGGCATGAAAACGACCATTCTCTCGACAAGATTCCAACACTCTTGGAAGAACAGTAGAATACTGTACAATGGAGAGATCAATATTTATAAAGGAGGTCGATCATGTTTTCAATCTCCATTCCGGTCCAATCATCCAAACCCTTCGACTGAAGTTCATTCAAACCGGAGTAGAAAGCTATGCTCACAAATGGATCGAAAAGTCCGCGGAGAAGAAAGTCGAGGAGTGGAGCTAGATTTCCTCTATGCAACTGTACAATTCGAACTCTCTCCAGAGTTTTTCAACGTCGAGAGCCTAAGAATGGTGAAAATAAACCACTGTGCAGTTGAACTTCTACCTCTCCTCAAAGGTTCGACTTTCTTGAACTCTCTCCTTCAGAAGAGAACAGCCCAAGTCAGCGCGTACTGCAACATTCATCGAAACCATTTTCAAGCATTGCATATCACTCAAGTATCTGGAAATAACTCTGTGTCGCAGGAAATGTGAGTTGAAGATCTTAGCTGAAAATCATAAGAACTTCAAGGTGTTCAAGAAAATAATAATAATAAGTTAGTTGCGAATTCGGAGCCCATAATGTTGTAGAACATTTTCAGGCTTGTCTATCTTTAATTATAAGTTTACAAATATACAAATATATACACCTAGATGACAAGATGAGATTGATTCAGTGATATATCATTTACACTTACACTACGAGGTTGTAGGTTCGAGTCTTTTCCTATCCAAAAACCCCGAATTATTGTAATATTTCAAATATGTATAGAATGTTTAGATATTTATACCTTAACATTTTTATTGAAAAAGAATGTACTAGTTTTTCATTACAATTGGATTCTGTGTTCTTTCTTTCTTCCGTATATTTCTAATTTGATTTGATAGGAGACCAGTTTTTATGCCTCCTTGTTACAAATCATGTATGCTTGCTTTAGCTTGTTACTTACCATCACAATGCTATCAATACATCAAAATGACAATCAGAAAATAATGAGACTTGACTTTTCTACACGCATACCAAATTATTTTTTATTTATTTTTTTTTTTTCAGTGAAAGTGTGAAACACGTATTTATATGATAGAGAAAACAAATGAACATATTTTCTTTTATACTTAGATGACATTAGATTAAGAAAAATCAATTAAAGAAAAAAAAAAAGTAATGAAAGAATCCTGATCGCCATGAACTGACCTTCTTAATTTTATATATATATATTTTTTAAGTAGACATAATAAAAAAAATTAATGTACTGATTTTATTTTTAATCATAGAAGAAAAAATATTTTTTGTTTATTTTTTTTTCTTGATATAATAACAATTATTTCTCTCTCATCTCTTTTTCAACATCAACTATTATTCTTCAAACTAGCTTTAATATTTTATTTTGTTTTAATTTTTGAAGGTTATTATAATTTTTACTTTATTATATTTTAGGAGTATTCTAATTAATAGTTAACAAAAATGTTGGTAACCTATATATTTAGAATATACATTTTATGGTATACATCTCACTATGTCCTTTTAACTAGGTGTATCTTTATTTGTAATTAATAAAATTTTCTCATAACGTCGATGTTCAATCAAAAAAAAATTATTCTAACCCACCTTATGTTCAATATTGGTTACGTCCCTGCAGTGATCACTACAAAGAACCCATAGAAATGAAAAATATAAAGGATAGAGGTATCAGGTATGGAAAGCAAATCAAGATACATGAAATCGAGGTTGGTAAATACAATGCATTATACAAGCAGGGTCGGCCAGAGGGGGCAGCAAACCCAGCATTTTGCTGGGGCCCCAACTAGTCCAATCACTTTTCTTTTTTTTTCAGTTCAATCATTTATAAAAATAATATATATATATATATATAATTTGTCACAATATGTATGGTGCATAAGGTGTGTACCCAATACCTTACTTAAAAATAAAACTCAAAACTCTTATTCTATAGACTGTAATCTTATTAATATTATAACCATAATTCTATAGATTATTAATGCTAATAAGTTTTTTATGGGACCCCTTTAATATGATTAAATAGTTTGGGTCCTAAAATGTCTAAAACATGTATATGTAATTAGAACAAAACCTATGTTCAACCTTCAATGGAGGTTTGTTTTGAAAGGACGTTTTTGAAAAAAAAAAAAATCAAATAATAATAATAAATAAAAATACAAGTGGTATAAATTTTTTGGACTCCCAACTTTTAATTCATAGTCGGCCCGTTTAATTACCTACCATATGTCTTTATAAGAAGACTGCCTCTCAAATTGCTGTAAGAGATAAAATATATTACTTCCATAATTCCTCATTAGTTGAACCGACTCACAAAAAACATAAATATCACTATGAATGTGGATGTTGTTAGATGAACTGCACAATCTAATGCGGTGTTACTGCTGATAATATTTTTTAAAAGCTTAAAATTATTTTTGAAGAGTATAGAATTAAAAATAAAATTTTTACAATTGGTTTTGATAATGCTTCCAACTATACCTCAACTATTCCTTCTTTAATTGATTTATACAAACCTTATTTTAGTGGTAAATTTTTTCATCAAAAATGTGCATGCCATGTTTTAAATTTATGTATTCAAAATGGATTAACAATTCTTCAAGCTTTTATTAAACCTATTAGATATGCCCTCTATCATTTGTGGAAACATTCTTCTACAATGAAAGCATGGACAAAATTTTGTAAACAAAATGGTAGACGTGTCATTAGATTTCCTCATGATGTTCCAACACGTTGGAATTCTACTTATAATTTGGTTGTTGAAAATTATGATTATAAGGATTTATTAGTTACTTTTATTCAATATAATATTATTGACATTAATCTTTATGCACACCATTGGGATGTTTGTACAAAAAATTGTGGTTTGTTAAAAGTCTTTAATAATGCTACTAACAATTTTTCTGGTATTTATTATCCTACTATTAATTTATTTATTATTGAGAGTATTAATATTGTTGGTGCATTGTCTGAGTATACATTCGATATACAATTATATGACTGCGTTAATGCTATGAAAACAAAATGGTTATACTATTATAAGGAGTTTCCAACTATTTAATTGATTACAATGTGTTTTGATCCCCATTGTAAATTATAAAATTTGACTGAATATTTATCTCTTTATTATCAATGTTTATAAATAGATTATGATGTTACTAGTTCTTGTTCTAGAATTAAGACATCATTTTATGAGTTATATGATGAATATCTTAGAGTTTATGGTCCATCACTGAACATTGATGTTCCACAAACTCAAAATGTATATCATACCCCATTATCCTCCAGATTAATGGGGTTAGGGTATTAACTGTTAATCCCAAAAAACCAAAAAATTATGAGGTTTTACTTTATCAAGCTCGCCCTCGTATTCCGAGGTTGAAACTTATCTAAGTACCTCTTTTGAGTTTATGGGAGAAGATAATTTAAAAAAATCTGATATCCTACAATGGTGGAAGGAGCATGAAAGGTACTTTCCAATCTTGGCTATTATAGCCAAACAAATTCTTACAACACTAGTTTCTACCATCGTTGTGGAGCAAGAGTTTAGGCCCAGTGAAAATATTCTGGACTCAAGACGTTTGCTTATTTCTAATAATTTTTTTTGTTGGTTTTTTTTTTTTTAAAAAAAAAAACCGGAGGAACTGAGTGAACCGGAACCTCCTTGAGGAAGGTTGTAGTTCCGGTTCTGGTTCCTCCATAACCGAAATTGATGGTTTGGAACCGGAATCGGAAACGGAGCTGAACCGAATTGAACAAAACTGGAGTCCTCTCTACTACATCCATTTTAACAAACCATTTAACCTTTAGAATACTTTATTTTTATTTTTTTAGTGGATTTTTATTTTTTAATAAATATTTATTTTTATTTATTTATTTTTAAAAAATAAAATATTTTATTTTATTTTAAAAATAGAAAAATAAAAAATTGATGACGAAGTAGGCTTTAGCCTCCTTCCTTAATCAAGAGGAGGCTGCTTAGCCTCCTCAAAGAGCGACGATAGAGGTCACCGACCTCTTTCACCGAGTTTCGAGCTGCCAACCTCCTCCTATTAAAATGAATGGGAGGAGGTCACAGATTCCTCCCTTCAATCAAGAGGAGGTCGGCTAGCCTCCTCCCATCCGAGGAAAGGAGGAGACTAGTCGGCCTCCTCCAATCAAATCCCACGAAGGCGGCGGTGCTGGGAGGCGGCTTTGCCTCCTCCTCCTAGGTTAATTTAAGGTTAGTTTAGTTAGGGTTAGTGTTTAATAAAATTAGGATTTTTAGGATTAGAGATTGAGTTGTTTAGGAAATTGGGGATTCTGATAGATTGTCCAAACCCCCACCAATTTAAAAGTATGTTTGGTAATAGATTAATTATATGAGGTTAATTTTGGAAATAACCATAAATTTGTTAATTATGACTTATTAAATAAGTGAAAAGTCAATTTTGTTTTAACTTTTTATATATATAAGACATATATCTTAAATTAAGATTTAATTTAGAAAAATAAACAAATCCATTTATCTTAATTTAAGTCACAAGAGGTAATAAATCTTATATATATATATATATACAATTTTTCTATTGTCAGTTCGTCAAGGACAATAAAATATCAGGACGAAGAATATGGACCACAGATTATGGAGAAGTTTTGACAAGTGCATACACTTTGAGTCAAAGTATGTAAATTTAGTGGTCCACATTCTTCATCCTGATATATTTATTGTCATAACGAAATGATAATATAAAATATATATATATATATATATATATATTTATATATAAACAAACAAAAAACTCTAAGTATCATACAAATGTTACTTTTAATTGCTGATCATTTTTGACCAACAAAAGTTCTTTATACCCTTGTCATAGTCTAGAAAATTACTAGAATGCTATTAACTTAAATTAATTTAATAAAATACAAAATGATATAAGAAAGAGTAATACTATATAACTCAAATAATTAACCCAAAATTCAACCCAAATAATGTGGTAAATGAGTTGTCCTTACCACACAAATCATGAGATGATGTGGTCAACAAACAAATCACTTGCCATATCATTTGAGTTGAATTTTGGGCTAATTTTTTTGGGTTGCCTAGCGTTAGTGTATAAGAAATTATCAAAATATCTTTTGTAAGTCCCACAATTTTGTGATTGGCTTATTTCTATGACAAATCAGAATGAGATATTTTGTAAGGGTAGGTTAGGTACTTCATATGGTCATCGAAGTTCGTGATCGTGTTTGGAAAGCTTCCCGCCATCCCGAGTGCTTCTAGATCAAGAGCCTTAAAGGTATATCACTTGACTTCTACTCTTGAAGAGATTAGGTGCACACACACACACAACTCATTCATTTGTGCTTTTATTGTCATTTAAGTGAGCATCACACCTTTTTCACACTTGCACATATTACATATAGGTTAGTGTGTTAGATCACATGAGAAGGCCTTTTCTTCTCATTGTTGCGGTTTTGGTGCCATTGTGGAGAATCGTGAAAACCATTCCAGTGGATTTTACAGTCCAAGTGTCGTCTTGAGACCGCACATGAAGGGACTCAAACAGTAAAGGACTCGAAGATTCAGGTTCTACAAACTCAGTTCGAGACCATCAAGATGGAAAAGCATTAGTCGTTCAATGACTTCCAAATTAAGTTGATGGACATCATCAACTAAAGTCATCAACTTGGAGATTCGTACTCCTATATAAGAATCAATTAGAAGATTATTATATCCCTCCCTAATAGATTTGAATCAAAGGTGACGGCTATTGAAGAGAATGTTGAGTACAAGAAGATGAAGCCAAGTTAAGTCATTGGAAAATTGCTTGCCTATGAATCAAGGAAGCTTATCACTTCTTCCAAAACCAAAAAGGGATTGCTTTGAAGGTTGCCAAAGAAGATAGTGACTTAGATGATGACATGCCTTTCTTAGTGAAGAAATTTAAGAGATTCATTAAGCTAGAGAAGAAGGGTTACAACTCTAGAGGAAGAGACTTCAAGAAGAAGACCTTGTTCAAGAAGTTAGAGCCAAATCAAGACAAGCAAACTCGAAAAGGAGTAAAATGCTTCGAGTATGGTGGTATTAGACATATAGCTCCTGATTGTGGCAACTTGAAGGACAAGAGAAAGGGAAAGGCTATGGCAGCCACGTAGAGTGATAGTGATAGAGAAGAAGACAAAGAAGGTTATTCGGATGATGAAGATCATGTTCTTAACTTCATGGCTTTTGAGGCTTCCTGTGTGGAAGATAAAGAAGAAGGCAACAATGCCTTAACTCATGACATTAAAGAAGAAATAGATGAAGGTGTAGCTAGAAATGACCAAGGCAAACAGATAAATTAATAATTAACAAATTGACACATATTAACATGTGGGGGTAATGCTCATCCCCTTTCAAGAGGGTGAGCAAAAACGAACTCACCAATTGGCATGATGTGCCCATATAGTCAGCAAAAGTAGCTAACATGATATGACAAGTTAGTTCTTACTTGATGAAATGGCGAGTAAGCCATTGTTGGACCCAATTGGAGAATCAAGCAAACCCTATAATCGTCAAAATCATAGAGGAGAAGAATAAGACGACGATGAACAAGGAGGAGAAAAATATATCAGTTCTATTAGAAATTGCCGATTGTGAAGGTAATGCTTTTTATTTTGTCAATACAAAAAACAATTTAACTTGGATTCCATGCCTGTAACATATTAGAGCAGAAGATGAGGAATTTACGCACCAACATCTTGAAAAACAAAGCATCAACAACCTTCGAATGCTATGGAGGATGAAGTTCAGTGATCAAAACATCATTTCGTGAAAATGGGAAAACTTTATTTTTTATTTGATCTGATTTTGTTGACCCAGAACAATGCTCTTGTGATGATGGATGATGACTGAATTCTGCATAAATCACAAAGTGTTGGGGCACCCGGCACCCCTATCCTACGGTGTGAACTTGTACAGCTTAATCTCGCCACACCCTCTAATCTCCAATTTGTAAATTTTGTTCTTTGAAAAACAAAACTATCATACCTAACCTGTAATGCTTGTCCATATCAAAAGTGTAATTAAGTGTACATGTATGAGAACTGTGCCGTTGGTGCTAACAAGAAGAAGAATCTTCCTGCGCCAGAGAAGAGGATTCCTTTGGCCATCCACTGCCGTGACAAAAGAAGCTCAGCATTGCCGGCTCCAAAGAGTAGTCGTCGCTGCTGGAATTCCAGGTATGTGCCAAAATACATGATTTCTTATTTGTTTGTAAATGTTTGATTAGTTTGTATATGTGCCAAAAAATGCTGCTTGTAGGTTAATGGTTGGGTTATGGCTTGTGTTGATGTATGAAGAAAAAAATAAATCAGAAATACTTGATAACTGCAACTAGTGCATAATTAGAATTAGTACATAATATGAATTAGTTCTCCATTTGAAGATGGATTTAATCCAAAAATTGTACATAATATATCACTTATGAACAACACTTGTACGCTGAGTGAGTTGCTGTAATTTTTAAGTTTATAATTCTGGTCGAAACAGCCATGGAAGGTTCTTTATGCTACTTTATATATAAGCACTTTAATTTTTCAAACCACTGAAATTTAAAGTCTGAATATGCTTTGCTTCTTTCTTTCTTGTGTATCTGGACTTGTTTTAGGATTTATGTGATTTGTTTGTTAATTACCACTCAGATCAAAAAGCTTAACTGTCAGCTAAGAGTCCAACTAATGATATAAAGCTCTCTACAACACTCCTCACATTTGACACAAGTCGTCCACCAAGCCCAAAATACGTTTAGATTTTTTTTTCCTGGGTCTCATCTTGTCATAAACACTTAAATTTTCAGACTACTTAAATTTAAAGTCTAAATATGCTTCTTTCCTTTCTTGTACATTTATTGACTTTATTTGATTCGCGTGTGAAACTCGATAAACCACAATAATTTTGAAAATTTTAAATCCCTAACAAGTAACGTATAATAAGAACAGATTAGTACTGTTGCAATTCAGCACAAACATACTGTTACTTATAACATGATCAATTCTTAAACGCTAACGAGGATATAGTTCACTGATTGAAGCCTCATTTTGTGATAACGAATTAAGCCCCAAATTATGCTCTAGTGATGATGATGATGCCTCAGGTATGACTGAACTCTGCATAAAAAATCCAGGTTTTGAGGGTGATGGGAGAGTGCCAACAGAGTCACTATTAAGCATTTGAACCACCAAAGCCATTGTTGGTCTTTCGGATACACTTTCCTGAACGCATAGCAACCCAATGTTTATGCATTTCATCATTTCATCTTTTGAACCTTCCCTCAACGTTGAATCTTCCCTCAACGTTGAATCAATAACATTCAAAGCTGTCCCTTCGTTCCATCTTTTCCATGCCTGCAAAGTTGTATGATGTGAGAAGGGACTTCTTTGCCCAATGTTTATGCATATCATACTAGTCTTAAAGAGCCAATAAAAGAGAGATATTCAGTACTTACGTGGGTTAGAAGGCACTCTGTTTCCTCTTCTTCTTCTGTATCAAAACTACTTCTCTTTTGACCGAGCATAATTTCCAAAATTAGAACACCAAAGCTGAAGACATCTGTCTTAACTGAGAAACGCCTATGTATTACATACTCAGGAGCCATATACCCACTGCATAGAATCATTAATCAAATCGTTATAAGTTCCAATGACTGGAATACCAGAGCTTATCTTGACTAGAAACTAAAAATAACATTTTCTCCTGCTATATTGATAATTAAGCTCCCATATCATCAGTATATTACTGTACTTACAAGGTCCCAGCAACTTTACTTGTACTAATGTGAGTTTGATCAATATCAAATAATCTTGCCATGCCAAAATCTGAGATTTTAGGATTCATTTCTGAATCCAACAATATGTTACTAGCTTTGAGATCACGATGAATAATTCGCAGTCTTGAATCTTCATGAAGGTAAAGAATCCCTCGAGCAATGCCTCTCATGATTTTGTAACGTGCTTGCCAGTCCAAATGTTCACGCTTGATTGGATCTACAAATTCATAAAATTATAGAACTTGAACCAGTTAAGAGAGTACTAATGTAAAAATTTCTTATAGAATTCAATGTTTGTGGGATCGCAATTAAAACTTTAGACGTTTCATTATTTATATGTGTGATTCCAAAATGAAAATACAAGGAATTCAACCTCAAATTTATCGGAAGTGCAAACCTACCACATATGAAACGATCGAGGCTTGAATTAAGCAGAAACTCATAGACAAGAATCCTTTCTTTTCGGTCCACGCAAAAGCCAAGAAGTTTAACCAAATTCCTGTGCTGAAGACGGGCAACCAATGTAACCTCATTCTTAAATTCTTCGTCTCCCTGCTTAGAATCCATAGACAGTCTTTTGACAGCTATTTCTTGTCTGTTAGTTAGTGTGCCCTGCACCATATCAAGAATATATGGAAGATTGAAAACCATATTTTGCCTACGTTCAAGGTCAAGAAAATCATTGATTTTAAAATTTTTACCTTGTATACAGCACCAAATCCACCTTGTCCAAGCTTGTTAGCATCTGAGAAATTATCTGTTGCTAATCTAATAGTACCAATGTTGAATTGCAAAGACGTTGTATCTTCTATTTCTTTCACATCTTCACAAAAATGAATAAGTTATCAATAAGTAAACAGAAATTGTTACGATCAAAACTGGTTGAGATCAATTGAGTGAATTAACAATAAGAAAACAATAAATTATTGTGGAAGTACATAGAGAGAGCCAACTCTGACTTACTTCTGATTTTCCGCCTGGACTTAATCACTATGAAAACCAGGATACAGATGAAAATTATCAATATCATGATAGCTGCAGTTGCACTGATGATGACGATTCGGGAGGTTTTATTCTCTTTCCCTACAAAATCCGACCAAAGTTTTTTGACTATTGGATTTGACACTATACTAATTCACCAAATAATATAGATAAGTAAAAATTATTCGAAAACTAAATAGAAACCGTTAGCTTGACTAATGAGTAAATAATTCTGAACTTGGTACGCATTTACAGATTGAAAATGAAATTAAAGGGAATCAAGTTGATTCCTTCTGTGGGAGGGGGATTAAGTTCCCTTTCCAACAGAAACTTAATTCTTAATTTGTGTGTGAATCCACATAATTTGATTCCCAACTAATTTTAATAAAAATTGTAAACATAAATCAATAATTAAGTTCTCTTTCCCTCGTTAGGATTTCTGATCAATAAACGCGTCAGTTTCTGAGCAAACTAGAAATTGTTTGCAGGCTGAAAAACTTATGCTTAAAAGTGTATGATCATACCTTGGAGAGGGTCATTCGACACAGAGGGAGGAGGAGCTTCAATTTGGAGAGGGTCAGTCGACACAGGGGGAGGAGGAGCTTCAATTTGGGGAGGGTCACTCGACGGAGGGAGAGGAGCTTTAGAATCCGATGAATAGAAATGATATAAGGCCCACCCGAAATAACAGTTAGCTCTCTCAGAGTTACCTCCTTGCGACCTGAGGCAGCAATTCCAGTCGGCCACACATTGACGAAGACAAAGTTCACAATCACTCCTGGACAGATCCGGAGTACACTGCATTAGCGAATATATCATTTGCAAGGCGTTAATGTCTGCTTCCTCAGTCGCAAACTTAAGCCTAGAAGACCCCATAGAAACTCTCTTCACTAACCCATCCGTCAATCTCTCCCAGATTTGATCAAACTCTGTTAAATTCGTTTTAACTTCCAGTGACAAATTCCCACCATATTCTATGCGTCCGTGGGGCAAATCCAATTTTCCGACAACAGGGTGATCTGCATAGTGCACGAGGCATTCTGGCGAACCACCTCCCCATATAAATGCTTCCTTCTGGCTAGGACAGAGGGTCAAGAGATCTCGCGACGCGGCTTTGATATTGTTGACACAGCGTTCATTGGAAGGACTATCTCCCCTACAAAGTGCAACAACATAAACTTTGTCGGGGTCTTGGCCAATCGAAGTGTTGTAGAAACCGCCATTATCTATGGTGACATGGGAAGAAAGATTTGCGAGGATGAGAAATCGGTTAGTATCATAGGAACTATTAGCGGTGAAGCTTCCGCTGTCATAACAATAATATTCCGTAGCACCATTTGTAAGAGAGAAACTAATGCTTACAAGCAAATAAGAAAATAAAGAAAGACGATTTCTAAGACCATTCGAACGATTATGCATTTCGTGTGCTAACTAATCAAATGGGTGAAAGAATATCAGAAATTTAGAGTAGTGCCTGACAGGGCTAATTTTCACCGGTTATATAAACATTTTAATATACATCTGTGCATCGGTATACTGATGTATGTGATCGTATAAATATAACGTTATTGTACATGAGTTGTATGTGATTATGTCAAAACAAGATTAAAATTTAATATAATCGTGTCAAAAAAGACATGAGCACAATGGGAACAAGGTCGGTCCTGAGATTTTGGGAGCCCGAGGCGGACTATAAAAATGAGGTCCTCAATCTTATGTATATTTACTTAATTTTTCTCTCTAGTAATTAGTGAATACTTATAAAAATCAAGACTGCAACACAACAAAATAACAAATAAAAAGTCACCGAAATAAAAATGTTATAATTACATCAAATAATGTATTACTTAAACATTACATGTCTCATATTTTTAGAAGTAAAAGTACTAATTAAGTATTACAATTGGGACGATTCATTTCGTCAAAAAAAAAAAAAAAAAAAAAAGTTTTTTAAGGTTACGAAGAATATTACTATTGGGATGACTCATTTCGTCAAAAAAAAAAAAAAAAAAAAGGGTTTTTTAAGGGGAAGAGGAATATTACTGTTGGGACGACTCATCCCATAAAAAAAAATATAGGTTTCTTAAGGGGACGAATTACTCTTCGTCCTAACATAAAAATAAAATAAAATAAAAAGTCGATAACTACTCCTATAAAATATATATATATATATATATGTTACTATTGGGACGACTCATTAAGTCATTTCGTCAACAAAATATATAGGTTTTTTAAGGGGACGAACTACTCTTCGTCCTAACAGAAAAATAAAATAAAATAAAATAAAAATAAATAAATATATATATATATAGATTTTGTAAGGGACGAATTACTCTTCGTCTCAACAGAAAAATAAAATACAAAATAAAAAGTCAACAACCACTACCACCGCAATATCACACCCAACCCCCTGCTCTTCGTCCAAAACACAAACTCACCATCTGGCCCCAGGCCACCACATGTGGTGGTTTAACACGTGTGCAGGCCACTCTCATCACACAATTAAGCAATGTGAGGCCATGTGGAATTGAACCAGTGACATCACTTACTTGGTGTAGAGTTCAAACCATTACATTACAACTGCAACTTTAATATTTTATGTAACATTATTTTTATAAAACGTAAATATGTTACTAAATTTATTAATATTTTTAAAATTAAAATTTTATTGAACAAATTATAAAAAATTATAACTAGATAATTTAAATTGATTCCAGTAATCTTTATAATTATTTTGAGTAATGCTAGACGTCTTAAATTTCTTTTCCAAATTCTGTCCCAAATGATGTGGCACGTGAGGTGTCAACATCACATCAGTCACCATATAATCTTATGATTTATAAGATGTTGACACCTCACATGCCACATCATTTGTGACAGAATTTAGGAAAAAAAATTTGAGACGTTTAGCATTACTCAATTATTTTATATGATATACAAACAAATATTAAAAAACGTTTATTAGATAATGTTTTACTAAACTATTATTTTTTAAATCAGATATCAATCAAGTCAAGAGTCTACTGGAATCAATAATATAATGGTTATAAGAAAAAAAATTGGGAATATAACTTTCACATAAAGAGATTTCTCTTCACATCTGTGATTTAATGAGTAAAGTTGGACTTGAATCTTTATTAAAAAAAAAAAATGGAAATTGTCATTATACTTTGCTAAAGGTCGCTAACCATTTATTATTACAATATATTTTATATTATTATTATTATTTTTACAAATAATATATATATATATATATATATACACACTTTATGAATTCATCAATAGTAATTAATATAAAAATGTGAAGAAAATTAATTAAGAATCTCAATAAAATTAAATAATCGTTTAAAATTTAAATAAAATAAGGAAAATAAAAAAGAAAACTTTTTGGGACCAAAACTAATTTGTCCTGATAGAGGGCCTATTGGGATAACATATAATTCGTCCCAATAGGTTTTCTATTGGGACGAAATATATAGTCCTAACTCCTTAATGCCTATAGTTTTAGGGATGAATAATCTATTTCATCCCAATAGACATCCTATTGGGAAAACAATTTTCGTCCCTACAAGTTTCGTCAAGTTTGCACTTTCTAGGGACGGATAATTTATTTTGTCCCAACAAACATCCTGAAACAAATTATAGCACGGTGTGTATAAAATTATCTAGGGGGGGAGAATAGATTTTAAACTTATTACCCAATTTTTTCGTATGAAGTCAATATTACGAAATTACCCCTAACTAGATAAAGCAATAAATCAAGTATAAAATGCGGAAATTAAATAACACTTGATTTTTACATGAAAACCCTCACGGGAAAAACCACGGGCTAGTAAGTAAGCAACACTCGAACCTCGAATCCACTAAATGTGTAAAACGATTACAACCTAATCCCGGAAGTAATCACACACCTACCTAATCCCGGTATAAGTGAACCTAGTCCAATTTGCTTGCGATCTAAGCAACCTAATCCCGGAAGCTACACGCAAGACTTACTTTCTCAAAAAAGAAAATAACACCCTAAGTGAATATATGAATATTCAAATGCAACATAGAGCAAGGGAAACCCTATATACTTGTCTAAGATGATGAATATGCAATTAGAACAATCCTAGATATTAAAACTAAATGACATGTCAAATAGTTTAGCTAATCAAGATTAAGCACAACTTCTCAAACATTCAACACACTAATCTCAAACTTGTATCCAATATATATATAAATAACATACAAGTAATAAATTGAGATTGCTTGTTAAGAAAAACACAAAATATGTAAGATATTAGTGAAAAGTTTACCAAGAAAAGTATGATGAAGAATCCATGCAAAAAGACATCTAGATGATCAAAGATGATGCTAGATGATGATTGATGATCATGAAAAGGTGTTTGAGTAATTAAAAATGAGTTCTTGAAATTTTTCTTGTCTTTGAAAAATATCCTAAGTGTGAAATCTGAATATGAACTCTCTTAATTGACCTAAAGACAAAATGGCATATATATAGGGGGTCAAATCAAAGTGAGGTCGTTTTGAGTAAGTTGCAAAGAAACGCACCGATCGGCGGTTTCAATCGGTGGCCAGGTTGTAGATTTCAATCGTCGAATGGCTCCCGTGAAAGGCAGGGGAGCAACAGCGGTTTCAATCGACGGTTTCGAAACCGCCGATCAAGACCGAGAGATAAAAACAATCAGGTCTAAACGGCGTTTACGATCGGCAGCCACGAAACCGTCGATCCAATCGCCGATTTGATCCAGAGGCCTCTGGACTCAAACTACGGTTTCATTCGGCGGCCAGGCCGCCGATCATAACTGCCGATCACCTTAAAGAGGTGAAATCAAAGGAGAAGCCAAGTACATCTCCGAAGGCGGTCTTCGCGTAAAACCAAGCACATCCTAGTGCATGCGCGGACGTTTCCAAACAATATCAGGAAACGAATTGCTAAGCACAAAAGCACAGAACAAAATATAACATCAAGGTGCATGTGTGAAATGTGACATGTGAAGAGTATGCACACCAATGCAAGAATGCTAAGTGAGTGTATGCAACTATCTCTTGAAGACAAGAAAGCACATAGAAATTTACTTTTGGTGCTTATCAAGACGAGGTCTTAAAAGGGCTTTGAACAATAATATCAACACCTAAGCTACCCTTACAAAGAACCCCAACATATGGTTTGTCCACGAAATGAGCCAATCAACAAATGGGAACCTTACACATCCTATTGGGACAATTTTTTTCGTCCCTAAAAGTCTTGTCAAGTTTGCGATTTATAGGGATGAATAATTTATTTCGTCCAAATAGATATCCTATCGTACGAAAAAAAATTCACCTTAAACATTTCGTCCCAATATCCATTTTTTCTTGTAGTGTATCATGGCTGTATCAAACTCTAGTTTCTTTGATGTTTGACTACTTGACTTTCTATTTATCTTTGCAAAAATTTGGTTACACACTTGGCTTTCAATGTATGGAAACGCACACAAGTTTGCCTAACAAATTCCACCTCTGGCCAGACCCCACACGTACAAAACCAAGCAAAAAGGGGCTAGTTTAGTATTGCTATAACTTTTAAAATAATTAGGATAGATACTCCCTAAAAAAAATTACCACATCAACTCCATTTTTTACCTTATTATGTGTCAATCCATCCTATGTGGCAAGAAAATTTACCCAAATACATAATAGCATTGGAGAGGAGCTGCTTTAGCTTGTAATTCTTGGGCATATAAAAAAAAGGTCTTTATACCCTCTTAATCATGTTTTTCTTCTGCTGCAGAATTTCCTATTCTTTGCAACTCATTGGTTTCTTTGATATTTCATACATAAGGCAGAAAAAAATATATTGCTGGCAATTAAACAGTTTATATACAAGCACTTAATGTTTCTTTCTTTACTAATATATACAGTATTCACTTACCAATATATATATATATATATATATGTATATATATATATATCATGTACATGAATCATGCACGTTTATTCATGCAAAATTCAATTACACAATGTTGTGTAATGATTACATAACGTTGTGTAACATAATCGAATTCGATTTATATAAGACATAATTGATAGGACAATTTATATACCTATTTGAGGTCCTCATTTCCTAACTTTTGTTTTGGTTTTCGAGCGTGTTTTTGTATATAATATGTTTTGTGAGCCCTGTGTAGTTTATATTCCCTAAAATAAAGTGTTAGAGCTTAATTGAAGAGATTAGAGGTTAAAGGGTTGAAATTATAATGGCTCGTGCAAAACACCCAACTTGCGGGGGTCATATCTCCCTCCTCAGATCAAACCACATTGAGATCAACATATATTCAGAAAGCCCCGGATGTCTATTTCCAAAGATTTATTGATTGTGATTTCGGGTTTTCTAGAGGAAGTTATACCCATTTCCGTAACGGTGCGTGAAGTTGTCAGGCCATTCTGTTGTTCGTTCGTCAAAGTGTACCATGGAAATGAATTGTGAAAATCACTAGAAAAGCTCCGCGTTCCATCGAAGTGAATAGCGGCAATACAAGTTTGTGTACCGTGGAAATTCACAGAAAAATTCCACGGTATGTTCCGTCTAATTCCACCATGGAAACGTACCGCGGAACACACCAGAATTGCGATTTTCAGCCATTTTCTGAGGGGTATTCTTGTCCTTTCACCCCAAAGTCATGCCCTAACCTCCCCACTCTATAAATACCCCATTTTCTCACCGCTCTTTATACACTCCGCAAACCACACACCTTACACACCACACCTCACACTTTTCTTCATCTTTTCCATTTTCTTCACCAAATAAGTGAGAGAATCAAGCTCTCATGGAGGTTTTTACTCCATGGGAGCTCCCCATACATCTCCACAACCACCTTTTACACTTCATCCACCCATATTAGAGTAGATTGCAAGGAGAAATGAGTGATCTTTGGACCAAATTTGAGCTAGGAAAGTAAGGGGCTTGAAACTAATAATGCACGGTGTGTATAAAACTATCTAGAGGGGAGAGGGGGGGGGGGGGGGGGGGGGGGGGGGGGGGGGGGGGGGGGGTGGGGTGGTTGAATAGATTTTAAACTAATATTACCAATTTTCGTGATTAGCCAATGTTACGAAAATACCTCAATCTAGTTAAAGCAATAAATCAAGTGTAAAGTGCAAAAATTAAATAACACTTGATTTTTATGTGGAAAGCCAAACTGGGAAAAAACACGGGTTGTTATGTGCGCCACACACAAACCTCAAATCCATTAATTGCAATGGTGTTTACAACCTAATCCCGGTCTATAATCCAATACCATTACCCGCAGGCCTGTAAAAGTGGACCTAGTCCAATTTGCTTGTGGCCTAAGCAACATTAGCCACAAGACTTAGTTCTCACTAAAAAGATTAAACAACCTAAGTGAATATGCAAAGATATCTAAATATGTACTTAGTGCTAGGTCACACTAAATACTTATCTAGGATTATAAGATGACAATTAAATCAATCATAGATATCAATAGCTAAATGACATGGCATAAAGCTTAGCTAACGTAGATTAAACAATCCTATGTTTAGCTATCAAAAAATCAACACTCAATCTCAACAACACAACAATCTCTATCTTGTATATAAGAATATAATCTAAGAACATACAAGTAATTAAAGAGATGCCTTGTTAAGTAAAACATTAAGATTAGATGAAATTAGTGAAGAACTTACCAAAGCAAGTGTGTTGAGTAAGACCCATGCAAGCAAGCATCCTAGATATGCTAGAAGATGCTAGATGAAGTTTAATGCAAACGAAAATGGTTTTGAGTGTTTAAATGAGCAATCTTGATTGCCTTTTCTCTCACAAATCTCTTTATTGAATTTAGGGTTCTTGTATTGAAAGAGTTGGGTTCAAAGAGATAAGAAAGTGATGCATTTATAGACATAAAAACAGGGCATGTGAAAAGACAAGTTTGCCCCTGAACCGTACGATCGGTGGTTTTGAAACCGTCGAATTGATCCCTAGAGAACAAGGGAACAATCGGCGGTTTCAAAACCGCCGATCACAACCACAAAAATAGACCCGAGAGATTAACTCGACTAGGTCTAAACGGCGGTCGTGGCCGCCAATCATAACCGCAAAAATGCTCCAGAACCTTCTAAACATAAACGGCGGTTTCATTCAGTGGCCATGATCGCCGATCAAACCGCTGTTTCACCAATATTGGTGAAGCCAAAGGAGAAACCAAGAGCATTCTACTAAGGCGATCTTCATGCCAACCAAGCACACCATCGTGCATGCGCGGACTTTTCTGAACAATGTAAGAGAAACAAATTACTAGACACACTAACACATAAACAAATATAACAACAAAGTGCAAGTGTGAAATGTGACATGTGAAGAGAATGCACACAAAATTAAAGCATACATATGCAAACAATTGTAGTGTGTGTGTGTAACTAAATCTCTTCAATGAAAAACTAAGCACTAGAAATATACCTTTGGAGTACTTATCATCTTGAGGACATGAGAGGGCTTTTGAGCTTGATCATGCACCTAAGCTACCCTTACAATACAAACCCCAATTGTGGTTTGTCACCAAAATAAGCCAATCAAACTTTAAGGAACTTACAATCTCCCCATTTGGCTATTTGGTGACAAAACCAACACTCACATTGATCCTCACAACAAAATGGAAACTAACGGGCAACACAGATTTTCTACATTACAAAGAGATATTAAATATATAAAACTTCATGTCTTCAATCTCTTATAGAACACCAAACCTTCAAAATAGAGTTTCTATACTTTCCAATACAAGCGCAATGTGAGATGATCAAGAGAAATTAAAACAAGCATTTGTATTTAAAGAATTTAAGTACAACATCATGCAATGTATATGTAATGCAATGCTCCCCCTCAATTAGTAAACTCCCCAATAAGCAAAGTTGCTACTATAATTTCTTCTTTACATACTACTCCCCCTTTTTGTCATGATATATGCAAAGGATTATCCCCAACCGGGTCAATTTAGCAAAGAGAGATAGTAGCATACTTGACATTTGCATAATCATATAAGCCACTTTATGCTACTCATTTAATTGGAGAGAAACAAGAGGATTTATTTTATGAAAAATGTGTGATTAAGATGCTTTGCATGCAAGACATGTTACATTCAAATACAAAAATCAATGATATTTGGCAAAGCAAATGACAAAGGTTTCCTCTAGAATTCAAACCAATTTCACCATTTGTCATGAATCAAAGCAAGGATATAGAGTTGTTTAAACATTTAATTTTAATGAGCAACTGTATCCAATTTTATAAGTGAAACATGGCATGAGCGACTTTGCACCCTATTCGATTTTTCCGGGTATGAAACCCGTATGATAGTAGCCATGTTCAACTAATAAAGAAATAAGGACATTTGGATTTTAACATCCTTTGAACGAATATAAGATCATTTATTCATTTTGAGTCTCATTAGCTTTTCACACATAATTTTGCATTTAAGAATTGCAATAATCAATTCATGCTTTTCAATTTTAAGCAAGTCATAAGAATTTCATGCCTTTTCATTTTGAGCATGTTATATAAAGAATTATCATGTCATGGAGATCATTGTAGGTCATTCAAAAAGTACTTCCTATGAATATCTCCTAGTCCAAAAAATGCATGTTTGAACATAAATATGACATGGATTGCAATCAAAGCAAGGTTCACACTTATTGAAGAAAATATCATATATGTTAGAATTATGCTCAATAGCAAGAGTGTAATAGTGTTTTTGACAATCTATTCATATTAATAATGTGATTTCTGGTTTAACAAATCTTATAGCATTTATAGTTTAATTGTTATAATTGTCAAAAGTAAATAATCATAAGGTCAAAAGACTATGAGAAAAGAAGAATTGTTCGTACATTTGGATATGTATGAGGTAGACACAATTATTTAGTTAGTCTTGAATAATGTTCACAACTTAAGTTAAAGGTTGGGCACCTTTATCTTGTTGAAGTTGTAGAATTCTTTTGCTAGCATTTGAGTGGGATCAAATGAGTTATGATGAGTCTAAAATCATCAGAGGGTCTTCGAGTAAAAGAATCTAATGCACTGGGTGCATTGAACAGGATCACAATGAAATACTTTATCTATAACCGTCAGTAGATAAAAGTCTTTTCATTATTAGGACAATCGGAGAGTCTATCTTAATCCTGAGATAAATGATGGACTTATGGTTACAAGTGATATCATTTGAGCTATCAATGAGTACGATTATATAGCATAGTCTATCCTCGATAGTTTGGTGGTATTCATTTGCTAATCGATAGAGGACTTCATTTATAGATATGAACATCGTGGCTCCATTTATTAAATGAGAGTATAATATCATCATATGGATGTTTTGAAGTAATTGGATATTAAATCTCAACGTTGAGTTTTCGATAGTGTCTATTGAAAACATGGCTTCTGGACAAGTCAAAGTATCCAAGTTCAAAATGTGGTCATATGAGTAAATATGGTAACTAGGAGAGCTATAGGCGGTCTATGAGCTCTTGACGATTACTGATATTATTCACGAGGATACACTATCTCCAATATGATTGTCTAGGGTATGAATGAGGAACATCTTCTTATTCTATCTTTATTTAAGAGTTCAATTTTAGCTTTTTAGTGGAATGAGTTAAAATTAATAGATCGGACCTAAGTGAATCATTTGTTGATTGTGATTAGGTTGTGTCTATTGAAGCTTAAATTTAGATAGCCCGCCAAGATCCCCAATCCACACGGACTTGCATGGGTCACTTGATATATTCTACCGGACCAATTTATGGGTCCATCTAGAATTGTACTTAATATATTAAGAATATAATTTACACATTATTTATTTAATGGGCTATTAAATTATATTAATATATTAATGAAATGCATGTGGGCTTGTTTCTTTTAGTAAGAATGGGTCCAGCTCACATGTGGGCTTTTTATTAAGGTCCAATGGATTTAATAAAATGGAAAAATAATATATGGCCCATGATAGAGTACTTGGGCGGCAAGGCTAATAAATTAGCTTATTATATTATTTTATTTTATTATTTAATTAAATGGAAGTTAATTAATTATTTAATTAAAAATCAAAATCTTTTTCTGACTAGGAAATATGTTTCCTAGTATTATACTATTGGTAGTAGTATACTAAAAATAAAAGACTTTATTTGGTAAGTAGATAAATAAGAGACTTATTTATCTAGTCAAATTAGGGAGTCTTTGAAATAGTCACAAATACACTAAATAGTTGGAATAGGGTTTAGAATTCTAAGCAAATCTACCTAGGGTTAGGATTTAGGTCAAAAGACAAAAATCCTACATTGTAGAGGAAATTGCCATGATATACATAGAAATATATTTGGCACATGGCCAAGATATATATGAGAAATATATATGTCACTTGGAATATACGCAGATTAATATATATGGCAAGAGGAAGATATATATAGCAATATATATTATTCTTGCAACCTTAATGTGTGTGCCGCAAGATATATTATTCTTGCAAACATATATGTGGGTGCCGCAATATATATTTGTTTAGGCGTGCAGCATTAGTGCACTTTAAGAGGTGTGCAGAATTTATGCAATATATATGTTGAATATATATATATTATTTTGGAGTTGAATTCGAAAAACCCTAGTTGCTTGGCTTGAGAATTAAAGTCTTTGGCTTGAGAGTTTTTTCTTTTGCTTGAGAAAAATAGAATCCAACTCTTAGACTAGTGTGATAATTTCAGCCAAGAAGTATAGAGAGAAGAGTTTGTTCTTATTTCGATAGTGCCCTAGTAACTTTTACATCAAAAGGTTTTGTGCACAATTTTGAATAAGGCTCCCGCAAGTTTCGATCATTAGATTGAGAATTCAAAAGTGACCGTGAAAGTATACAAACGTAGTTAAATTGCTTAAAGCATACCTAGCGAGGGGGGGGGGGGGGGGGGGGGGGGGGGGGCGGGGGGTGAATAGGTTTTTACACCTTTTTTCCAATCCCTTGAACAAACATTCGTTTGTCCCTCAAGGTAGCCTTACACACAACAAAATAAGTCAAGGAAGACATATATAGACAATACGAGAATACAATCATAAGGGCAAGGTCTAAGTATATCATCTAGTTGTGTGAGGTATAAGAACAAATGAACACAACAACAAAGTAAGCTTGTATTTCAATAGATGTTCAATGAGTTACAAGAGTGATCAAAATATCACTATACAAAAATTACAATATACAAAAGAATCATAGATACAACAATGATCAAAAGAATGAATCCACAAACCACACTATACAAAGTCTTGCTTCACAATACATCACATGTGAATATTATGAACCAAGATAATAAAATATACAATTAAAATATAAGAGAAAGAGATAGGAAGAATTAACACAAGAGATTTTTTAACGTGGTAAAACCTCCTAGGAGGAAACATCCACGGGTTGAACTACAACCATTGGGTACTATATTATTGGAAAGTAAACATAGAACATTCACAAAGTGACCAATCTTTAGCTCACCCAACCTAGTGAAGTCTAAGTCTACCCAACCCTATTGGAAAGTGTGAAATCCCTCAATGATGCGAAACCACCATATATTGGACACCACACAAAACCAATATCGATGGTAGATTAGAAATTCCTCAAGAGTGCATACACCTCCCGTGTACCCCGCTCTATCGGAGTCTATGTCTAACCATACGCCTAGGCCTACCAATACAATAGCCAACTCCCTATCCAAGACACTCATGCCTTTAGGGAGCCTCCCATGCATGACTATCCGAGTCCTCTCGACTCTAGCCATGACTCCTTGCTTACCTATCCGAGTCATCCCGACTCTAGGCAAGACTTCTTGCTTGGCTATCTGAGTCACCCCGACTCTAACCAAGACTTCATGCCTTTTACAAGGACTTCCTAGTGTGATCATGTGAATGCAAATGATGCAAACAATCAAATCAACATAGAATATGTGATCAATACATTCTATGGCACAAATAGACCTAAACTTGTGATATCACAAGTAATCAAGTCTAGATGCAAAATACGAGAATAAAACCTAAGCATGTGAAACACCAAACACATAAGTTCAAAGTCTCATTCACATATACAACACTTGAATCAAAATATATTCATGAAGTACAAGTTCAAGATGCAATCAATATACAATAAAATGCTAGATACATGAGATTTAATCAATCAATATTCTAGCTAAAACATAGAGCAAGGATTTGAGATTTACATCAATCAAAACCTAGATTTCTCTAAATCACAAACAAATACACAAATCCTAGATTTCATCAATCAAAGGATCAAATCAAATCTCAAGGTCATTTATCACAAAATTGATTCAATCAAGTTCCAAACAACCTAAGATGCCATTCTAATCACAATACAACTCACAAACATATGTAAAACCTAGAATCATAGAAACTAATCAACATTAGTCTATAAATTGACTTTCAATTAGAATGATAATCAAGCTATCTTTCTCAATAGCTTTTACCAAACATAAACATAGATATAGAAGAAGAAACCCCAAGCAAATTGAAGGTTAGAAAGAAAGAAATCCCAAAGATTAGTCCAATACCTTAGATTCTATAGCTGGTTCGGAAATCAGTGTGGAACCACCAGAAATCTCGATCAAACAGCCACCAAACCACTTGGAGATGATAGAGGACTCAAATACGAACACTCTACAACTTGAATCACTCAAAGCCGACTCCGGATGAGGAAGATATGGTGTTTTGAAGTTCTGAAATTATGGAGAGAATTTCTGACGGGAAACTCAATCTTTTTCTTCTTAGATTTTCAAATGGAAAGAGAGAGGGAAGATATAAGAAGGAGAGAGAAGGAGATTGAAGACCAATCAAATGAGGCCACGTCACCCCCTGGCTGTGGGGGGCGCGTGGGCCTCACAGGGGCAGAGAGCCCCCTTGGCCGTGGGGCCCACGGCCTCCCTCACGGCCAAGCCAAGTGGCCTCACGGCCAGCAGCCCCTCTCGCGTGCTCCCTCGGTTTTTCAGCCCGTATCTTGGGCATCCGAACTCCGATTTTTAATCCGTTTCCGGATTATGAACCGTGACTCTCTCACGCACGACAACGACTATACAACTTTGAAAAACAGTTGAGAAATCATCTCGGAAAATGTCGATGAAGTCAACTCAACGAATGAGAACGAAAACTAGCGTAGCTACATCGTTTGGACTTGAAACTACATGAATGAGTAACCGAAACGACCGGAACTCAATAAGACATCAAATAAGAACATGTTCAAGTCCACGTACAAAAATACAAAAATAAACATGCACAAATACACACACATATGCTAATTTCCAGACATAGTCCTAGAAAATGCAATAAACAAAATATTACCAATATGGTATGAATGCATGAGCATGTTTTGTCAAGTGTGTAAAAGTGAAACATAAGTGATGTTTAATCATGAAGGAACACACAAGAATGCTATGTGTGTGTGTGTGCCTAGCCTTGTAAGAGATATGAGGTCCTTTAATACCTTTGTTGACCAATGATGCACGAATCTCTTAAAAGCCGGCTTCTTGAATGAATTGTGGTGGAGACATCCTTCGTCTTCTTAATTCTTCAATACGAACCACTAAACATTACAAGAGAAACACATTTTGATATGGAATTTATGCCAACACAAACTATAAACCTTACAGATTGGAACGTTCTTCGTTATCTCTTGGAAGTTTTTGTGACTAACGAAAAAGAAAAGATTTTGTTATCCATCCTCAGGTACACAATTCAAATAAAGGGAGACCACGCTCCTAGGTGATTCACGTTCGTGATTGGATTGGAAGATCTTGTGGATTACCATCGACGCAATGTCAATCGGATCACACGACAAAGGTATGATACTTTTGATTATATATGTTTAATTAATTAGAGGGTTAAGGTTCAAATAAAAAAGAAAAATTTTAAACTATACTAAAACCGTTTTTTAGTCTCGCTTCCGTTGCGTGACCATATTTTTCCCTACAATATAAACATATGTGCAACCAAGATACTTAAGCAATTAAAAAAGAAGCATTAGATTTTTCAAATTTTTACATGTGACAAGTATGCAATTGCTCTCTTATGAGGTCATTTGTGCACATCAAAACAATGTATATATGTGATCTTTTGAAAATAATGTTTTACCACTTTGGAATCCTCTTAGGATATAAAACGTAATAACGGTAAGCTAGATTCGTTCCACATGGAAATGAAGTAATACGTTAGATTGATTAACTAATCTAAAATGCGATAACATAAATCATAATAAGTGGATAGTGTGTGGTTTAATATACCACCAAACATGCATAAAGTAAAAGTGACAAAAGTGATAGGCAAAATAGAATCTCAACAATCTATGATAAGAAAAATGGGTGTAAACAATTAAGAGATGCGCTAGGGGATTGATGAAGTTGCAAATGGATTAGGGGTGCTTTTCAGGCTATCTTAAAGAACCAATCTCTTATAAGCTAACCTCTTGTATTCTTTAGTGTGTTTAGGCCATAACCATGAACCATAAACATCTTCCCACCTCAATGTCTAACCGATTAAGGAAAGGGGGTCAAGGTGGGATTGGTTATTTACAAGACAAGGTTTAGATTAATGTGGTTGGTATACCCTCCACTAATCCATCCCATTCATTGGATTCTTTAATCACACAAGGTTGTCAATCCAAAGGTGATTATAAAATATATTATTCTAATAAGATTATGATCAAGAAGTTGATATACAAATTAATCACATAATGAAAAGAATCTAATGATAGAATAAATGGAAAACATATAGAGATTCAATTAAAATATAGTCAAGCAAACCCCAAGTCCAAGTGTTCCTAACACCAACCCCTTAGATTGGGGGTTTAGCTACACATAGTTACAAATAAGAAATGAGAGTAATAAATAAGGAAATCACCCTTAGGTCCCCTTCTTTAATGCTTGATCCTTTCTTTCCTTAGATGCTCCTTTGTGCAAAAGTGTGGATGAATGTCAAATGGTGAGTGACTAAGGTAATATGGTGAAGAAAATGGCAAGAGAGGAATGATTTGATGAGGTAAAATAGATTTGATGTTAAGTGTTTGATGAAAAACGTAGTTCAAGGTTAGAAATGAAGGAAGTTGAAAGTGGGAATCATGGAAGAAAATCTAGATCTAAAAATGCTAAGTAAAAATGGTGCGTTTGAAACTCAGTATATTCTTGGGTGTGTGTTTCAAATTTAGAGAAAAGGGATATTTATACTCGTCTTGATTTTGCACTGAAACTCGCTTGGAAAGCTGATGTGGTGGGATTGTCGTCATTTTGTTGCCATGGCAACTTCATGGCGTAAAACAGTTACGCATTTTGAGATTCACTTGTTGCCACAAACATCATCTTTTTCATCCTTGGACAAATGACAACAATGAGGAACTTTTGGTGTTGTCGCCATTTGCCATTGAATGTCGCAATGGCGACAATACCTGTGAAGTCTTCTTGGAGAAATTCCTCTATCGCCATGACGACCATATGGCGAAATAAGGGCGACGTTTGATCTTTTGAAACACTCCTCTCTGTCGCCATGGCAACCATATGGCGACATGGGGGTGACATCTGGTCTTCTGAAACACACCTCCCTGTCGCCATGGCGACCTAACTTTAGCAAATGGCGAAAATGCCCTGTTTCATGTCTTTATGCTCTTTTTTGCTCCAAGTTCCTCCTCTTCTTCACAGATGCCCTTGAGGCCTAATAAAACCCGAAACACTTGATTTTACAACATTAAATACAGGGAAACGCCCGAGAATTAAGCAAAAAGAATAGGAAATAAGGGTACAAAATTGTACCATATTTGGTTCGATCACTCTCTTTGCTTGAGTTCCCCTTATGGGGTCAATATCCAAACCACATCAAGTCACAAGACATATCTCAATAGATCTACTAAATGCATGAAACCTAGTTGCATCTAAGGGTTTAGTAAATAAGTCCACTAGTTGATCATTTGTACCTACATGTTCAAGTACAATGCATTTGTTCTCAACTAGTTCTCTTATGAAATGATGACGAATGTCAATATGCTTAGTCCTAAAGTGTTGAACCGGATTCTTGGAAATATTAATTGCACTCATATTATCACAAAAGAGGGTTAGAGTACCTTGATTGTATCCGTAGTCGACTAGCATTTGCTTCATCCATAGGAGTTGTGTGCATCCACTCCTTGCGACTATGTACTCGGCTTTAGCCATGGACAAGGAAATTGAATTTCACTTCTTGCAAAACCAAGACACCAAGTTATTCCCTAGGAAGAAACAACTGCCCGATGTGCTCTTCCTATCATCGTAATTTCCTACCCAATCCTCATCACTAAAGCCAACTAAACTAGCATTAGTGTCAAAAGAGTACCAAATCCTATAGTTGGATGTCCCATTCACATACCGAATGATTCTTTTAAAGGAAGAGAGATGGGACTCCTTAGGATCCGATTGGTACCTAGCATACACACCCACACTAAAAGATATATTGGACCTACTTGCGGTCAAATAAAGCAAGCTACCAATCATGCCCCGATATAGAGTTTGTTCCGCACTTTTACCACTAGCATCCTTGATTAACTTTAAAGTGGTACTCATGGATGTATCACAATGTTTGACATTTTCTAGACCAAACTTCTTCACTAGGTTTTTAGCATATTTAGCTTGGGTTATAAAAATCCCATCATTCAATTGCCTAATTTGTAAACCTAGGAAGTAACTTAGCTCACCAACAAGACTCATCTCAAACTCATGAGACATAACATCAACAAATTGTTGGACCTTGGTGTTGTTGGTGGAGCCAAACACTATATCATCAACATATATTTGAGCTATAAAGAGCTCATCATTGTCTTTCTTGATGAATAAAGTCTTGTCAACACTACCCCTTGAGTAGTTATTGTCAACAATAAATTGGGTGAGGAGTTCATACCAAGCCAGCCCTCAGTGCTTGTTTCAACCCATAGAGAGCCTTCTTGAGGCGATAGATATGGTTGGAGTAGTGTGCATCCACAAACCCCTTGAGTTTTTCAACAAACACTTATTCTTGCAAGAAGCCATTGAAGAAGGCACTCTTCATATCCATTTGGTGCAATTTGAACTTGTGCACACAAGAAATGGACAAGAGAAGCCTAATGAACTCTAAACGGGCAACAGGAGCAAATGTCTCCTCAAAGTCAATACCCACAATTTGAGAGTACCCTTGTGTTACAAGTCTAGCATTGTTACGCACTATGTTGCCATCCTCATCGGATTTGTTCCTATATATCCATTTAGTGCCTATGACATTAGTGGTTGAAAGTAATACAATAAACGCTCGGTGTGTACTAATATATTAATCTAGGAGGGGGGGGGGGGGGGGGGGGGTGGGTGAATAGATTTTAGCTATTATTACCCAATTTTCGCACGCAAGTCAATTTTACGAAAATGCCCCTACTAGTCAAAATACAAGCATGTGTAATATAGTGCGGAATTTAAATAACACTTGATGTATACGTGGAAACCCAACCACTGGGAAAAACCACGAGCTGTATAGTACACCACACTCGAACCTCGAAATCCACTAATTGAAATGGAGTTTACAACCTATGTACACCTCGTCTAACACTCCGGTCAATAACCCCCCACTTATACCACGCAGGCCTTTAAAAGTGGCTCTAGTCCAATTGCTTGAGGCCTAAGCAATCTTAGCCTCACGACTTAATTCTCTATGAAGAGATTATGCAACCTATGTGAATATGTATGAATATTCAAATAACAAACAAGGCTAGGGAACCTTAGATGCTTATCTAGGATGATGATATATTCAATTAAATCAATCCTAGATATAAAATGCTAAATGACATGTCAAATAGCTTAGCTAATCAAGATTAATCAAAAACCTAATTAGCTATCACAAAACAACACTCAATCAAATCATCATAATTAATTCTCTATTATTGTATTTATCATATAATCAAAAACATACAAGTAAATTAAAAGAGAATAGCTTGATAGTAAAAATACTAAAATAAGATGAACTTAATCAAAATCTTACCAAGCAAGTTGTGATGATGCAAACCCATACATAGATGCACTCTATATAGACATAGAAGATGCAATATGAAATTTGATGCAAAAAGGATTTGATTTGAGTGGTTAAAGGTGAGTTCTTGATTTGATTTTTTCTCAAAAATCTCTCTTTTAAGTTTAGGGTTCTAAGGAGTCAAAGAACTTGTTCAGATAATGAGAAAGTAAGATATTTATAGACATCAAGAATTGGGCATGTGAAAAGATAAGTTTGCCCCTGAAACGCATCGATCAACAGTTTCAAACGGCGGCCAGGCCGCCGTTCTTAACTGTCGAATTGAACCCGAGAAGACCAAGGGAACAACGGTGGTTTCGTGACCGTCGATCCAACCACCGAATCAAACCCGAGAGAAAAATCAATCAGGTCAAAACGGCGGTTTCGTTCGGCGGCCAGGCCACCGATCATAACCGCCGATCACCAACAGAGGTGAAAACCAAGGAAAAGCCAAGGGCATTCTCCGTAGGTGGTCTTCGCGTGAAACCAAGCACTCATTAGTGCAAGCGCGAACGTTTCTAAATTATATCGGGAAACGAATTACTAAGCACATATACACACAACAAGATATCAATCAAAGTGCTAGTGTGTAAGGTGACATGTGAAGAGTATGCACACAAGAACAAGTATGCTAAGTGTGTGTGTGCTAACTAAATCTCTTCAAAGAAAACCAAGCACTAGAAATTATACCTTTGGCGTGCTTGTCCCTTGAGGTCTTGAAAGGGCCTTCGAGCTTGAAGATCAATCACCTAAACTACCCTTACACAATCAACCCCATCATGTGATTTGTCCACGAAATAAGCCAATCAAAATATGAGAATCCTTACAGTGGTCTTACACCTAGGAACTAGAGTCCAAACCTCATTTCTTTCAAATTGGTTTAGCTCTTCTTGTATGGCAAGAACCCAAAATTCATCATTTTTTGGCTTCATCAACCTTTTTGAGTTCAATTTGAGAGGTGTAGTATGTGTAGCTAATTAGATTAGCTATTTGATGCCTAGTCCTAACACCCTCATTTACTTCTAAAATGATGTCATCTTTATCATGGAGTTTCCTAACCCATGGAGCGGATTCATTAGAGTTCAAGAGAGGAACTCTATTAAGAGGTTATGTGTCCTTTTCATCAAGGTTAGACGTCCTAACAATAGGAATCTCCACAACCTTGTCCAAGGGAAAGTCATCATCTATAGCAACCTCCTCCTCATGGTCATTAGTCTTAAGCCTAGTATCATCAATGATAACATTAGATGATTCCATAACTGTTCGAGTTTTCAAGTTGAAAACTCTATAGGCTCTACTATTCAAGGCATAGCCAACAAAGATACCCTTATCACTCTTAGCATCAAATTTGCCAAGTTAATCACGGTCATTTAAAATGTAGCACTTGCTTCCAAAAGAGTGGAAGTAGCTAACATTTGGCTTCTTACCTCTCCATAACTCATAGGAGGTTTGCCTAGTGTCGAGCCTTAGGAAGACTCTATTTCCTATATAGCAAGCTGTATATACGGCTTCGGCCCAAAGGTTCCTACGGACTTTGTTGCTAAGCAACATCACTCAGGCCATCTCTTGAAGAATCCTATTTTTCCTCTCAACAACTCCATTTTGTTGAGGTGTCCTAGGAGTCGAAAACTCATGGGAGATGCCTAAGCTATTGCAATAGCTTTCAAAGTAGGCATTCTCAAATTCTCTTCCATGGTCACTTCTAATCCGTTTAATGCTTTTAATGTTAGAGTTTTTTTCATTTTCAAGTTTATTACAAAGTATTTTAAACTTATCAAAAGTTTCAAATTTTTCTCTAAGAAAATATGTCCACTTGAAACTAGAGAAATCATTAACACAAACAAAAATGTATCTCTTTCCACCTAAACTCTCAGTTTGCATGAGACCCATAAGATCCATGTGAAGTCTAGGGGCTCCTTGGTGGAGAGATATTTGCCCTTTTTATGCATGCTTTTGGTTTGCTTTCCTTGTTGGCAAGGTCCACAAACACCATTGACTTTCTTCCCAAGCTTGGGAAGGAGGCCACGCACAACGTTGAACTTATTTAAAATTCATAAATCCCGATAGTTCATATGGCCAAGTCTTTCATGCCACAACTCAATTTGCTCATCCTTGGATATATTACAAGAGACCATTCTAGCCTCAAGACAATAGCAATTGTCGCTAGATCTCATACCTTTCAATAAGGTTTGTCCATCGGGCTTAAGGATTGAGCAATCATTTTTGCTAAACAAGACGGAAAATCCTTCATCACTAAGATGAGAAATGCTTATTAAATTGACTTTCAAGTCATCAACATATAAAGCATTGGACAAACAGGGTAATCCAAGAATGGAAATGGTTCCTTTCCCTACAACTCTCTTTGGATCCATCACCAAAGGTGACACATTCTCCTTCCTCCATGACAAGAGTCTCAAAGAAACTCTTATTTCCCATCATGTGCCTAGAGCACCCACTATCTAAGTACCAAAAGTTAGATGAATTTTCCTTCAAGGTAATTTGAGCAACATTGCAAAAGTATTTGTAAGTAATTAAATACTCAAGGCGTGTTTATATATAAAGCTAGGGGGGGGGGGGGGGGGGGGGGGGGGGGGAGGGGTGAATAGATTTTAGCTAATTATTACCCAATTTTCGCGTGCATGTCAATTTTACGAAAATACCCCTAGCAAGTCAATAATACATACAAGTGTAATAAGATGCGGAAATAATAAATGACACTTGATGTTTACGTGGAAAACCCAACCACTGGGAAAAACCACGGGCTGTTTAGTGCGCCACACTCGGACCTCGAAATCCACTAATTGAAATGGAGTTTACAACCTATGTAGACCTCGTCTAACACTCCGGTCAATAACCCCCCACTTCTACCACGCGGGCCTTTAAAAGTGGCTCTAGTCCTACTTGCTTATGTGACCACCTATTCCCGGTGTCCGACCTAATCCCGGTCAATCACATAAGACTTCAATCTCTCAAAAGAGATGCACAACCCTATGTGAATATGCAATGATATCCAAATATGCAATATAGAGCTAGGGTACTCTAGATGCTTACCTAGGATGATGAATTTGCAATTAAAGCAATCCTAGATATTAATGGCTAAATGACATGTCAAATAACATAGATAATCATAGATTATAAAAACCTAGATATCTATCAAAAACAACACTCAATCATTTTCATCACAAATAATCTCTAACTTGTATTTAGCATATGATCTAAAACATACAAGTAATTTAAAAGAGATGGCTTGGTATTTAAAATACTAAAATAAGATGAAATTAATCAAAATCTTACCAAACAAGTTGTGATGATGCAAACCCATATATGGATGCACTCTATATAGACATAGGAGATGCAATATGAAATTTGATGCAAAAGGGGTTTGATTTGAGTTGTTAAAGGTGAGTTCTTGATTTGATTTTCTCTCAAAATCTATCTTTGAAGTTTAGGGTTCTTAAGAGTAAAAGAACTTGTTCAGATAATGAGAAAGTGTGATATTTATAGACATCAAGAATAGGGCAAGTGAAAAGACAATTTTGCCCCTGAATCACACTATCGCGGTTGCTCTGTGGCTCGACTGCCGCGGTTGCACAAACCGCGGCACTGAAACAGCGGCGAAGCGTCACAGCACGAAGCTTGATTTTCAAGCGACTCAAAACATGACCAAACGACATCGAAACCTTTCATATAATATACCGTTGGAAAGGTATGGAAGTCTACTTTCTACTCAAATTAACAAAACATGATTTGGATAACTGTAGAAAAAGTTATGGTCATTTGAGTGACCAAAGGTCAGATTCGGATAACAGCTGTGATGCCCTGTTTTAGTGGTCACTTTGGAAATTTCAAAACCAATCCAAACGGTCATGAAATATTACGAATAATATACCGTTGGAAAGGTATGGGTGTCTAGTTTGTACAGAAATTTTCAAAACTCATTTTGAAGTTTTGTGTAAAAAGCTATGGTCACACGACCATGCAAAGGTCAGTTTTGAAAACACTTAAAACATTGAAATCCAATCTTTTGAAACTAGACACCTTACTCCAATCAACCCAACCAAACTAAAGCTACCACTTATCCAAGAGAAGAATGAGATCTTCTCAAGTGGTCAACCATCGCGCTAAGACAAGCACACCATCGTGCAAGCGCGGACGTTTCCGATCACACAAATGGAAACGAATTACACCACACTTAAGACTAATCATGAAGTGCAAGTGTGGGTATTGAATGCATCATAATGCCTATCATGTCATGGCATTTCATAGAACAAGATGCAATCAATTACATGCAAGAAGAGATATTGAATAATCAATAAAGCACAATGCACACAAAATATAAACACAACATTCAAGAATAAGAGTTATGCATGTTGTGTGTGTGTGCAACTATATCTCTTCAAGGCAAAGTAAGCACTAGATATACCTTTGGTGCTTGTCCTCTTGAGGTCTTGGAAAGGGTCTTTGATCTTCAACAAATCACTTAGACTACCCTTACAACCAAACCCCAACTTGTGGTTTGCCCACGAAATAAGCCAATCAACAAAACGGGAATCCTTACAGTATTAATCTTTTCTAATCTACCTAGGAGAAACACTTTCCTTCCTAGTGGTCAATGGTACATGGGCTCTAGATGTCCTAGGATAATGCAAATTAGTTCTTTTATTCCTAGGAATATTCATCTTGGCTTTACTCTTGTTCTTTTCAATCATGCTTTTAGCTCTATACATTTTAATATAACGAAAGCAATTTAGTCTAATATGACAATAAATACCACAAAAATGACATGTAGGGATGAAGTTAGGAATCATACCATGTCCTTGTGCATGCATAGGAGACTTCCCATGTCTTTGTGGTTGCATTGGTTCATTTCTTCTTCGTTGTTGAACCGGTCTAGCTTGCTTCCTTGGTTAAGATTGCATGATTGGTCTGTTGCCTTTATGAGCCACTTGTTAAGGAAAGTTAGCTTGATGAGCTCTTGGAGGTTGAGCTTGAGGCAGACTTCTTTGTGCCACCTTCACTTGAGCACTTCTTGAACACTCTCCTAGGTCAATTTTCTTCCTAGGTAATTGATGAGGAGGAGACTCCTTGAGGTTCATGCTCTAGACAAATACAGTCTTGCTTGAAGTGGAGGACATCTTGTCATCTTCAAACCCAAGACCCTTCTTGTCACTTGGCCTTTTTCCAACATCTAACATGTGGTCAAGTTTTTTAGTGCTAGAACCCATCTTGGTCATTAACTCTCTAGCATCTTCAAGCTCCCTCTTCATCCCTTCTTCACTCCTCTTAGATAAGTCTAACTCCATTCTTAGCTTATCTTCATTCTCCATGGTTCTCACCACTTCTTCACTTAAGTGGTCAACTTGTGTTAAGAGCTCTAGGTTTTCTTCCTTCAATCTCTTAATCTCTCTCTTGTTCTTTAACCTTGAACTCTCAAACTTGACTATATAGTCTTGAAGATCCATCTTATCCACATTTCCATTGTGGGTTGAGATGAAGAGCCATCATCACTTGAGTCATTTTCCTCTTGACTCTCATCCTCTTCTTCACTAGTACCTTTGCTCTTACGGGAGGAGGCAAAGGCTAGAAGTTAGCCATGAGCTCTTCATCATCTGAAGACTCCTCTCTCTTATCAGAGTCATGACTTTCACTCCATGTGGCGGCCATCACTCTTCCCTTCTTGTTCTTCAAATTTCCACAGTCGGTAGCGATGTGTCCTATGCCGCCACACTCATAGCATTTAATCCTTTTCCGTTCACCTCTCTCTTGCCTAGGCTCAAACTTCTTGAAGAGAGTCTTTTTCTTCAAATCTTGGCCTTTATATGCAAAGCCCTTCTTCTCGAACTTGACGAACTTCTTGAACCTTCTCATCAACAAGGTCATGTCTTCGTTTGAGTCATCCTTTTCCACCTTCTCATCCTTTGAGGCTTTCAAAGTAATTCCCTTTTGCTTTTTAGGAGGTGTGGAGGTAGGACCCTTCCTAGACTTATAAGGTAGAAGTCTCTCAATCACCTAACTCGGTTTTATATCCTTACAACTACTATTCTCCTCTAAAGCCGTTACCTTGGACTCAAATCTATCGAGAAGCGATCTCATAATCTTTTGCTTGATACTTCTAGCAGAGTAAGGGTCACCAAGTTGATGACTTTGGTTGACTATGTCCATCAACTTGATCTCAAAGTCATTGAAGCACTCATTCTCCTCCATCATAAGCATCTTGAATTAAGTTTGGAGGACTTGAAGCTTGGAGTCCTTCATTACTTCGGTTCCCACATGTGCAATGAAAGTATACAAACAAGGTTAAATAGCTTAAAGCATACCTAGAAGGGGGGGGGGGGGGGGGGGGGGGGGTGAATAGGTTTTTACGCCTTTTTCAATCCCTTGAACAAACTTTCATTTGTCCCTCAAGGTAGCTTTACATACAACAAATAAACCAAGAGAAACATACATAGACAATATGAGCATGTGAACATATAGACATAGTCTATGTATATCAACTAGTTGTATGAGGTATAAGAACAAATAAACGCGATAACAAAGAATACTTGTATTTTAATATATGTTCAATGAGTTACAAGAATGATCAAATATCACTATACAAAAATTACAATATACAAAAGAATCGTATATACAAAAAGTGATCAAAGGAAAGGATCCACAAATCACACTTTACAAAAATCTTGTTCCACTATGTTTCACAAGTGAATAATATGCAACAAGATAACAACTTACATATATACAAATATAGAAGATAGAGATAGGAAGAATCAACACAAGAGATTTTTTAACGTGGCAAGACCTTCAAGGAAGAAACATCCACGGGTTGAACTACAACCATTGGGTACTTGTATATATATTGGAAAGTAAATTAGAAATTCCAAAAAGTGACCAATCTTTAGCTTACTTACCTAGTGGAGTCTATGTCTACCTAACCCTATTGGAAAGTACGAAATCCCTCAATGATGCGAAGCCACCATATATTGGACAACATACAAAACCAACATCGATGGAAGATTAGAAATTCCTCAAGAGTGCATACGCATCCCATGTACCATACTCTTTTGGAGGCCTAGGCCTACCAACATACAAGCCAACTCCCTATCCAAGGCACTCATACCTCTAGGGAGCCTCCCATGCATGACTATCCAAGTCCTCCCGACTCTAGCCATGACTTCTTGCTTGTCTATCCGAGTCCTCCTGACTCTAGACAAGTCTTCTTGCTTGGCTATCCGAGTCATCCCGACTCTAACCAAGACTTCATACCTTTTACAAGGACTTCCTAGTGTGATCATGTGAATGCAAATGATGCAAACAATCAATTCAACATAGAACATGTGATCAATACATTTCATTGTACAACTAGACCTAAACATGTGATAACACAAGTAATAAAAGTCTAGATGCAAAAACTTGAATAAAACCTAGAGCATTTGTAAACACCTAACACATAAAACTCATAGTCTCATTCACACATACAACACTTGAACTATATATAATCATGAAGCACAAGTTCAAGATGCTATAAACACACAATAAGATGCTAGAATCATAAAATCAAATCAATCAATATTCTAGCCAAAGATTTAGAGCAAGGATTAAAAGATAAATCAATTAAAACCTAGATTGCTCTAAAACACATACAAATACAATAATCCTAGATTTTATCAATTAAAGGATCAAAACACATTCCAAGGTTATTTATCACAAAATTGATTCAATCAAGTCACAAACAACCTAAGATATCAATCTAATCACAATACAACTCACAAACATGTGAAAAACCTAGAATCAAAGATACTAGTTCACATATGTCTCTAATTAGACTTTTGATTAAGATTGATTGTGAAGCTATCTTTCTCAATAGCATTCACCAAACATACAAGTATATATAGAAGAAGAAACCCCAAGCAAATTGAAGGTTATAAAAGAAGAAATCCCAAAGATATGAACACTACCTTGGATTCTCGAGCTGGTTCGGTTTTCTGTGTGCAACCACCAGAAAAGTCGATCAAACCCAAACCATTGGAAAAGGTAGAGGACTTGATTACAAACAATCTCCAACTTGAATCACTCGATTCCGAGTTCGTATGAGAAAGTTATGGCTTTTGGAAGGTGAGAAAATTGTAGAGAAAAATTCTGACGGGATTTCAATTGTTCTTATTGAAATGAAAATGGAGGGAGAAGAAGTATTTAAATGAAGGAGAGGGAAGGGACATTTTGGCCAATCAAAATAGGCCACATCAGCCTTGGCCCGTGTGGGGCACGTGGGCCACACGGGACCAGAGAGCTGGTCTGGCCGTGGGCCCCACGGCCTCCATACGTGGTGGCCTAGCTTTGCCACTTGGCCTTGCTAGCTCTCCTACGCTCCTCTCGCGTTCTTTGACCATATTCGGGCCTCCGAACTCTGATTTCTAATCCATCTTTGGATTACGAATCTTGACTCCCTCATGCACAACGACGACTATGAAACTTTGACAAAAGGTTGAGAATTCATCTCGGAAAACGACGACGAACAAAACTTAACGAATGAGAACGAAAAGTAGCGTAGACACATCGTTTGGACTCGAAACCTAATGAATGAGTAACCGAAATGACCGGGACTCAATAAGGAATCATAAGAGATCATGTTTAAGTCCAAAATACAAAAATCAAAAACATATAAACACAAAATCACACATGTATGCAATTTCCTAGACATAGTCCTAGAACATGCAAATTACAATGTTTGTCAATTTGAATCTAATGCATGAGCATATATTACTAAGTGTGTGAAGGTGATATATAAATGATATTCAATCATGCAAGAACACATATGAATGCCATGTGTGTGTGTGTGTGTGTGCCTAGCCTTGTAAGAGAAATGAGGTCTTATATACCTTTGCAGATCGATGAAGCACAATTCTCTTTGAAGCCAGCATCTTGCATGAGTTGTGGCTAAGTCTTTCTTTGACTTCTTGAATCTTCAAATCTTAGACCACTAAACATTATAAGGCAACAATGTTTTGATATGGAATATATGCCAAGACAAACCACAAACCTAACAATCTCCCCCTTTGGCAAATTCCATGTCAAAACTCCTATACAAAAACTAAAACAATTACAAAGAAAATTTGGTCATAATGAGTACAATGAGTTACACATTTTTAGACACAAATTATAAAAACAAATCTTGAACTTCATCTTGGTTTTCTCTTGATATCACCTAAACAATAACTTGAAAGCACAGGAATATCCAAGAGACAACACATATGGCAATATTCATTCTTAGCCAATAAAAATAAACATTTAAGTTAAAATGGATTATGTATGCTCCCCCTAAATACATGCAATCCAACAAAGTATTCTAGCCAAGAATCAACAAAAAAATATTACAAGCCATAGAGTTCAAACTTGATACCAAATACATGCAAAACTAAAAAAAAAAATGAGATTAAGCAAGCTAGATATATATCTCCCATATTTCTCCCCCTTTTTGACATGATATGAAGCCAAAAGGAAAGAGTAAGAAAATATACTTCAAGATACTTTCTAGCCACTCGTGCCACCAAGGAAAGTAGTGCGATGTAATGATCTCACATAATGCTTTGTTGTAGTTGCTTTTCCTCCTAATTCTTTGATCCTCTCATCTTGAACAACTAACTTAGCACTAAGATCTTCAATCTTTCTTTGTGACGCCTCAATCATCTTTCGTGACTCTTCAACCTCTTTCTTCAATTGAATAGCCCAACTTGGAAGAATAGGTGTGCTAGGGGCATGGCATGAATCATGAAATTCACCAAATAGCCTAAATGTATCACTAGGCATTCCATTTTCCTTGTATGACGTGGTTGTCACACGTTTCTCACTTAACTTCTCTAAGGGAGGAAGTAGCACATCATCATCATAATTCTTCAACCCATTAGCTAAACACAATTGAGAAATAAACCCCGGAAAAGCTAATTTCTTATCCAAACGACTTGAGCAAGCCGCTATCTCAATATGTTCAATAAGCAATTCTCCAAGATTAATGGCTTTGTTAGTCACCAAAGCATACACAATCTTGATTTTATCTCTATTAAGTTCGGAAGCATTAGTAGAGACAACAAGATTAGAACAAACAAATAAATGCCAAAATGCACTTACTTTGGTCAACTCACTTTGCCTAATAAAGTCACGTTTCCCCCACACAAAATTAACATCATCACAAAGAGTTTTACCCATTAAGTCAAGGTTTTCCAAGACATCAACATCAAGGAAATTCGACTTAATATCTTCGGGCCAACCTAGAAATTCATTCAACTTCCAAGCACAAACTCTAAAAGCAACTCCTCTCATGTTCAAAACCGCATCCTCAACGGTGGTTCTTGATTGGTAAACATGATAAAATTCTCTAACCATTGACTCATTAACAATTCCTATCATGTTAATTCAAGTATCCCATTTTCTTTCCATAATCACCTTATGAACATAAGAGTTAATACAAGAGTTCAAGTCAATACTGACGTGCCCGTAATGGTTCTATCCTCGGCAACGCCAAAAACATGATCGACGCACGTGGGACACGACAATTCTCTAAATTACTGGTAAATGATTGAACGTGCAAGTTTATCCGCAAGTGCACGGATCGTTACGATCACGTAGCAGTTGATCGCGCTGCATATATTCACATTTAGCGCTCCCATTTCCTATCTTTTGTATTCGTTTCTTGGGTAAATTAGGGATTTTAATGGTTTAAATAAGTGTTTCAGCGAAATAGAGGAATTTAGGGGTATTTTGGTCATTTTGGAGAAATAGGGGCTAAAATGCAATATTCTGGAGAAGATTGAAGATTCTGCAATTAAGGAAGAGTTGAGGGACCAAATGGTAATTTGCCAGTCAGCGTAGGTGTCAGCGCGCCACGTCAGCATCGAAACGGCGCTGTTTTGGGCCGCATGGCATCAGCGTGACGTGACGATGACGTCACGTCGTCTTCCTCATGCAGCAGCCCGACCCGTGACCTGGTGGAGCGACCCGACCCGGTTTCAGACCCGGTCATCAACCCGGCCATTTTCGACCACTTTCCGATGGTTTTTTCGGCTAACTCCAGCCCAGATCGACGGCCAAGCCTCCTCCGATCACGATGGACCCATTTCCAGCCTCCCATGCAGAATTTTTCTCTCTCCTCTAACAAGCCAAACTCCATGGCCACCAACCTTCAAGCTCACCTTCGGCGGCTTCATTCCCGTCTTCCAGACGTTCCAAACTCGCCAAAAACGACGGCGGTTTCATGCAGCGGGAAGAAGCCAGCCTTCCAGAAGGTTAGAACCCGCCTCCAACCTCCAAAATCGACGGTGACTTCTGGCGGCGGGCACAAGCCTGCGAGCTTGGCGTGTTAAGCTCGCCAACTTGACCGACTCCAGCTCTTTTCATGCCCAAATCACTCCCCTATATATATTCTCTTTCCTAACCCTAAACCACATCCCTAATATCCAAACAAAGCAAAACAATTACACTTTTACATCCCTCTAGTAAATATTACACTAAATATCACATACTAGCCTAAGTTTACACCTACATACATCATCCACACCATCCACTCTCACTCTCAACACCTTTTGACTCCAAGCAAGGGAAGAACAAGGAGGAGCCTAGCTAGCTTGAAGACTTCTCAAGAGATTGAGTTGTGTTCTTCGTCTCTTTTGTTTTACTTAGCTTGTTGTTATTGTTGTTGTAATTTTACTACATGTGTATGTTGGGAATATTGGTGGAATTGTAATATATTCATATTTTAGTTGATTAGTTATTTGCTTGAGCTTAATTGATGCATGTTAATTAATTAACTAATTAATTGACATGTAATAGGATTTAGACTATTGAGACCTCAATAGCATGCATGAATGATTATTTGTGTGTGTGCCTAATCCTAGACTAGATTGGTTAATACCAATTGTGTAAGCTTATTACTATCAACTAGGTAGTGGATTTATTGCATGAACCCAATTCCTAGCATTTGCATGTATTTATCATCTCACAACTACACTCTCTCATGACCAATCATGAGTGTAGTTGGTAATTAGATTAGTTTAGTTTAATTAATTAATTAGGTAAGTTTGTTAGTTTAGTTAGTTAATCGTAATTTAGTTGTAATTTAATTATTGCCATCTTAGTTTAGCTTTAGTGTAATTTTAGATTAGTTAGTTTAATTTGCTTATGACCATCCCTTTTACTTTTCTTGCATGTATATAGTGTAAATAATAATATATATAAATAGTGTGACTATAACATAGACGTAGAACCGACTTACGTGTACACCCTTCCTCCGTGGGAACGATACCCTTACTCGTAACCACTATACGTGGCGAACGATTCGTATACTTGCGAGAGGGTGAAAACTCGCACACGCGCCATATCATTTACCGTAGTTTCTTAGAACCGGTCCGTGCGCCGATCAAGTTTTTAGCGCCACCGGGGACATATTTTAGAAATACCACATGCGCGTCAAGTTTTTGGCGCCGCTGCCGGGGAATAAAAGGATAGTATACGTTTCGTAGGTCTAGTCGTTGTTTTAGTCATTTTTAGTTATTTTTGTTATTCTTATTTTTATTTTAATTTTTAGTGTTCATAGCATATCTTGTTCGATTTGATTTTTGTTTGTTTGATATTTCAGGATTCGGATCAATATGGAAAATCTTTCCAGTGTGCCCGTTATTCAGAGGCTTATGAAGTACTTTGCTTTACCGATTTTGGGAGCTCAACCGTCAGCGATTCTATTGAGTGATTTGCAACGGAGCTACGAGTTGAAGAGTTCTCATTTCAACACTCTTCCAATCTTCCGAGGTGAACCGGATGAGGATTCCCTTCAGTTCATGAAGGAGTACTACGATGCCGTCACTACCATCCGTCTTGGAGAACTCACAGAAGATCAGTTGAGGATGAGATGCTTCCCGTACTGCATGAAAGATGAAGCAAAGAAGTGGTTATTGGCTCTACCCACAGGTTCATTGACTACTTGGGAAGCAGTAGAGACCAAATTCTTCTCAAGGTACTACCCAGCTTGGAAAACACAAGAAATCCGGGGCAATATAGCAACCTTTGAAGAAGAGCCAAGAAAAGCCTTTCATGAGACTTGGGACCGATACAAGTCACTCCTTGCACAATGCCCGCACCACATGTTCCCCTTTGTCCTACTAGTACAATGTTTCTATGATGGATTGACAGGACTCACACAAGCCACTGTTGATAATGCTTGTGGGGGAGCAATGAGGGAGAAGACCGCAAGGGAGGTGTTTGCTGTATATGAGATGTTGGGTGAAAATTCCCAACAACGAAGAGGAAGAGATGATTCTGGTGAGGAGAGGACCAATGCGGACTTAGGATTGCAATTGGCCAACATGTCACGGGAAATGGAAAATCTCAAGGCAAACTTTGGGCAACAACCGATAATGAGAGAGGTGCAAGTCGTGTATCCGTATCAAGACAACCATCAAGCAAGCAACAGTCAAGGATGGCAAGACCATCAATGGGGTAGCGAAGACAACCCCTCGTTCACCGAGCAACCGATTAGTGGCCTAGAAGAACCAATAGAAAATACAGCAGTCCAAGTGGGGAAGTTGGCAGAAAAGGCACTAACCGATCTTCATAGTGGAGATGTGAATTCACTAGAGGTCGAAGAACCAGAGTTTGTCTTTAGATCCTCTGAAGGCATATATGACCGAGTGGATGAAAGCATGCGCATATTAGAGAGGGTGTTCGAGGAGGAGTATGGACAGTATGAAAAGAAAGTAATAGAGGTTTCACAAGAAAGCAAGGAATTGATAAGCCAAGATGTGAGCTTAGAGAAGAAAATCAATTCGCTTGAGAAGGAAAGGGATTCATCCTTAAGAATGATTGAAGAACTTAAGGATGAATTGGCTCGAAAGGATGAGGCTTTGGATCTTATGAAGACAAGGGAACTTGACCACCTTGCGAAGCTTGCAAAGGCTAAGCAAGAATTGATGGCAAAGGGAAAGGAAGCGATTCCATTTTCGAAAGATGAGATTGACTTAGGTCAAGGAACTTCAAGTGCCACGGTCACCAAACCAAGTCTCAACCAATCCAAGAAGAAAGCCACCAAGAAGAGCAATCAAGCCCCACCTTCACATCCACAAAACTTGAAGGACAAGCAACCAATACCAGAAGTCCTCAAGTGACCTACTCCAAGGTTGGCCCCCAAGCAGAACAAGATCAAGCAAGCCTCCAAGCAAACCGCAACAAACAAGAGAGGTACAATCTCTCACTTTAGTCCCATTTGTTACAAGTGCCACATTAGAGGTCATATTGGATCTCAATGCTCCAATATGAAATGGCAACGTGTGACAAATGTGAGTCCTAGGACTACAAAGTTGGTTGTCAATTCCTTGTGGATTGACAAGACCAAAATAGAAGGACTCAAGAGGAACGGACCCCTTTGGGTCAAGAAAAGTGAGAATGGGTATGTTGTGGTAAAGCCACCCATCTTTGATGGTGGTTGAGTGCTTGACTTGTATGAACTTTTTGATATGTTTGTTAATGTGCAGGCATTTAAAGCTTTAAGGAAAAAACGCACTTAACGGACATTCATTTTTGTTTATATTTAAGTATTTTTATTTTTATTTGTAATTATTTTGAACAATTATTACTTTAGTATTTAGAGTCTAGAGTCATTATCTACTCACTTGTCATGTTGCATTTGTGCTTAACCATATCATGATGACATGTAGGGAAATAGATAGGTTTGGGGGTTATACTCCTTACTTATTTATTTACTTGCATAGAATATGCTTGTGGTGTTTTTGGCATGATTTTTATGTGTGCAGGACATGGAAGCAAGGTGAAGGGCGAATAGGCTAAGAATGCCTACCGCGGGCCAAGTCCGTGGGATTATTCCCGCTCAACAAAGCCGTGGGGTTCTCTTGGAACCTTGCGAGAGAAGAGTCCGCGGGAAGAAACCCGAGAACGAAGCCGCGACACACATCATGCACCATAAACCCTACCACAAGGCCACACCGTCCTACGAATGTGAAATCGAAGGTCCAATTTCTTACTTTTAAGCTTTTACTTCAAAGTTGATATCTCATGTTTAGCTTAAGAGTGTGAATTGGTTGTTTTTGCATAGTGACTAGGATTGGTTGTTGTAATATGATTAGTGGTGGATATTAGGATTGTAAATATGTGCTTACATGTTAGTTGTAGATATTAGGATTGTATATTATGTTATTTTTGTATTTTTGTTTTTCATTTTTGTGTTTTTGTTTAAAACTTGTGAAGATGCTCTGTTTTGAATTTTTGAGGCGATATGTTTCTTAAAAATTGTACCAATCGGTAAAGAAATAAATTTTTCCGCCCATGTTGGGTTAATTGTTTTTTCGATACGGTTCCAACGATATAAAGAACGTAACGTTCTGGGCGGTGGTTTGAAAGATATGAGTATTTCTTCGACCGAAGGTCATAGGCGTGCCCTGTTTTCAAATTTCTGCACGTGACCTGTTTTCAATGTCTGTTTGCACGTTTTTATAAATTGAATTTTGAAATGTTTTCTTCATGAAAAGTGTTCCTTTGCATGTCTATATACTTGTGTCAAAATGTGAGTAAGTTTTATTGAGCAGCTTTGAAAATATGCATTTAAAAGCAGACGTTGTTCGAATTCAAAAAGTGACAGTTTTCTTGAAACATTGTCCTCTATGTTTAGATGCCTTCTTCACATGGTATATTTTGTTATTTTGTTTTTAATTTTGTGTTGTGTTATATATTTACTATATGTGTGATTAGTTGTATATAAGTGTTAGTATGTTTTGTGCCTGGATTTTTCAAACCGATTAACTCTTTGTCCATGTACTTCAAATTTTCAACATTGAGGACAATGTCGAGTTTAGGTTTGGGGGTGCGGACACATATGTGTTGTTTTGTTTTTGTGTTTTTGAATAAAATTTTTCAGTTTTGAATTATTTTTTCAAAATTTTGCAAATTGAGCCATCTTTGAACAAAATTGTTTGAATAAGATGTGTTAAGTTGTGCCGTTGAGGAGTTTTCGCATGTGTTAGTTGCTGAGTCTTGGATAACGTTTTGTCAGTCTAGGATTGCTTCGCATGATGTGAACTTAGTCCCTTTCTCTTAGTGTCTAAGTGGACGAGACTCCGTACTCGATTGTTAGGATTAATAGTGGAGACTACCCATGAATTTTGTGCTTTAACGTTCATTTCTGAGGGTAAATGCTGTTTCTACTCTTAAACACTCTTCGAACATGTTTTTCATTGTGATCTCATTGCATCATTAGCATTGTTTGTGATCGAGCCATTACATATATAGAATTTCGCCCCCGATTTCCGATAATTTTGATTGACTTTCGAGTAAATTCATGAAATTTATGGCTCGATGTTGATTGTACAGGTACTTTCTGTATTCTGGGTGGAAGAATGAAGAAATCCGGTGGTTTTGGGCTAAAAGCGGCAAAAGGAGAGCATTTGGGGGCAAAACGGACATTTGGCAAGAAAAGAAGAATTTGGCGGTTCCATTCGGCGGTCTGGCCACCGTTTGAAACCGCCGTTTCATTCCAGACTCGTCAGGTGCAATTCGGCGGCCATGATCCAATCGCCGATCAATTCCAGTAGGTCCATTTTCCATTCGGCGGTCTACAATCGGTAGCCTGGCCGTCGTTTATGGCCGCCGATCACGCGCCACGTTAGCAGCACCGGGATTCCAAGCCCTACCTCATGGGTCCCCATATAAATATCCCCTTTTCTCTTTCCCTAGGGCATTCACCACTATTTTGCAAGAAACCCTAGTCTCTCTCTACAATTCTCTAACATCTCTCTAGCTCCCACCAATCCAAAGCCTCATTTAATCCATTCCAACTACATTCTTTCCATCTCATTTTGGAAATTAATTGAAGAGAGAAGAAGGGAATCACCAAGGTCAAGGAGATTTCAAGCTCATCAAGAAACAAGAAGACTCATGAAGATTTTTGTGGGTTTTCTCTACAACCTTTCTCTTTTCATATCTATTTTCATTATGTGTAACTAAACCCTTTTATTGGGGAATTGATGAGACAAATTATTTGATAATCCTATGTATTTGAACTAGTTATCTATTTATACAAATCCTCTCTTGGTACATTTTCATTTCATTGCCTTGAAGTTGCCATTTTTACTTACTTGTTAATATTGGGGTTCAATTTAGCTTGTGATAGAAATGGTTCACATATGAAGATTGTGGTTTAGGGTTTGAATGGCTTTCAACTCATTCTCCAATCTTGAGCATAAATGAATTTGGAAATTGATGCATGCATGTGTTATGTGGTACAAAACCTTTAATTTGTTCTTAAGAATATTATTTGGGCAATTACTCATAGTGGGGTTCACTTGGGTAAGATTTTGAATCTATTTCCACCAAGACTCATAGTAGGGCTTACTTGAGTCAAGGTGTGAATTTGCACATTAATGAGTAAAATCAATTAAAAGAACAACCTTTGAGTAGGATGAAAATGCTTAATTGGACTAGTTCATTACATTAGGAAATCTTTTAGTTGTCAACTCAATTCCCCAATATCCATCATCATATATCACACATTTCATTTCAATTACTTGTTTTAGATTGGTTAATTTTATTTAGTTTAATTGTTAAAACAAATTCCAAAACCAAAAATGAATTTTACTTTTCCGCACATAGTTTAGATTAGTGTACATAAATTAGTCATAGCCAAATATCCTCCCTTTCCCTGAGGAACGATCCCACTTGCCATTATACATCTCAGTCGATTTGTGTATTCCAAGTGTGGAATTTTGGTACTTGCAAAAGTCTGATCAGTTTGCCATAGAACATTCATAAATGTAGATAACATGTTGAATTTGTATTCCCATGATAGATGGACTTTTTAGAAATGATATTAGGACTTTGTAGTATCCACTACCAAATTGTCTAAACACGTCCATTTCCCTTTATGCTTCATTCAATACAAACACGGCCAAACACAAAAACCTATCACACAACACCCTAATCCATAGACCTATACACTTAATCTACACAGCTACTAATCTTGTTAAATTCTACTAAGTAGAGAATTCAGTCGTTAAGCTCAAAATTGTAATAGCGTGTACTGAGGCTTATTTTGTAACTTGTGCTAAAATAAAGGCTTTCAAACTTAAGTGTTATAAATTAAGCACTTAAAGCCTTCAATCTTCAAAGCAATGATTACTCCAATAAGAGTAATTAGATAGCACAATCCAAAGTTCAAAATTGTAGCCTAGACGCTTGTGTAATGAATAATCTAAAATGAGCTTTCGATTTGAAAAATGTAATATGAAACATTTTGACATGATTAGTATCTCCGCATACCTTCCATATATCATTCGCCACATATCACCCTTGGCCAACACAAGTAGGGAAAATCTAATTGATCTTTTAGGAAGTCTATTTAGGGAATACGAATGTTAATATGCTCTACCACGTTCATGGCATTCAATTCCTTCATGAGATCAATTTTCAGAAAATGTGCTTTATTTCTAATACTCACATGCGTTACATATTTGATTTTCAATTACATAACTTCCAAATCGCATGTGTTTGATAAAGAGTGTGCCTAGGACTCTGAGAGAAAAACAGAGTGAATTCCAGTGAGGATTAGAGTCGAGGTGAATTACATTCGAGCATTTGAGTGTGTAGAATTTGAAGCTATAACACTTTGAGTGTGGGATTTGCATTGTGCGTTTCAGTTAATTGAATGACTTTAGGTTATCCTTCACTCAGCTGTTCTCACATGTGCAATTCCTCATACGCACAACTCATTTGTTATCTTATTTTGTATGGCTTTGTTTTTGCATTGTTTTGAAATTATAGTTTTTAATTTTTAGCTTTACGTTTGTGGGTATCATAGCGGTAAACCCTCAAGAGACTGTAAGGATTCCCTTTTATTGATTGGCTTATTTCGTGGTCAAACCACAAGTTGGGGTTTGGTTGTAAGGGTAGTCTAGGTGATTAGTTGAAGATCAAGACCCTTTCCAAGACCTCAAAAGGACAAGCACCAAAGGTATATATCTAGTGCTTACATTGTCTTGAAGAGATATAGTTGCACACACACACAACATGCATAACTTTTATTCTTGAATGTTGTGTTTATATTTTGTGTGCATTGTGCTTTATTGATTTATTTAATATCTCTTCTTGCATTTAATTGATTGCATCTTGTTCTATGAAATGCCATGACATGATAGGCATTATGATGCATTCAATACCCACACTTGCACTTCATGATTAGTCTTAAGTGTGGTGTAATTCGTTTCCATTTGTGTGATCGGAAACGTCCGCGCTTGCACGATGGTGTGCTTGTCTTAGCGCGATGGTTGACCACTTGAGAAGATCTCATTCTTCTCTTGGATAAGTGGTAGCTTTAGTTTGGTTGGGTTGATTGGAGTAAGGTGTCTAGTTTCAAAAGATTGGATTTCAATGTTTTAAGTGTTTTCAAAACTGACCTTTGCATGGTCGTGTGACCATAGCTTTTTACACAAAGCTTCAAAATGAGTTTTTAAAATTTCTGTACAAACTAGACACCCATACCTTTCCAACGGTATATTATTCGTAATATTTCATGACCGTTTGGATTGGTTTTGAAATTTCCAAAGTGACCACTAAAACAGGGCATCACAGCTGTTATCCGAATCTGACCTTTGGTCACTCAAATGACCATAACTTTTTCTACAGTTATCCAAATCATATTTTGTTAATTGGAGTAGAAAGTAGACTTCCATACCTTTCCAACGGTATATTATATGAAAGGTTTCGATGTCGTTTGGTCATGTTTTGAGTCGCTTAAAAATCAAGCTTTGTGCTGTGACGCCCGCCGCGGTTTCAGTGCTGCGGTTTTTGCAACCGCGGCAGTCGAGCCACAGAGCAACCGCGATAGTGTGATTCAGGGGCAAAATTGTCTTTTCACTTGCCCTATTCTTGATGTCTATAAATATCACACTTTCTCATTATCTGAACAAGTTCTTGACTCTTAAGAACCCTAAACTTCAAAGTTAGATTTTGAGAGAAAATCAAATCAAGAATTCACCTTTAACCACTCAAATCAAACCCCTTTTGCATCAAATTTCATATTGCATCTCCTATGTCTATATAGAGTGCATCCATGTATGGGTTTGCATCATCACAACTTGCTTGGTAAGATTTTGATTAATTTCATCTTATTTTAGTATTTTAAATACCAAGCCATCTCTTTTAAATTACTTGTATGTTTTAGATCATAAGCTAAATACAAGAAAAGAGATTATTTGTGATGTATTGATTGAGTGTTGTTTGTGATAGCTTTGTATCTAGGATTGGTTATCCTTTACTTAGCTAAAGTTATATGCCATGTCATATAGCTACATGTGATATCTAGGATTGATTATATTGTCATCTTATAATCCTAGGTAAGCATTTAGAGTACCCTAGCTCTTATTACAATATTTGGATATCATTGCATATTCACATAGGGTTGTTTGATCTCTTAGGAGATTGTAAGTCTTGTGTGATAGACCGGGATTAGGTCGGACACCGGGATTAGGTGGTCACATGAGCAAATTGGACTAGGTCCACTTTTACAGGCCTGCGGGTAGTGGTAGCGGGATATTGGCCGGGATTAGGCCGTCAAACCTGGATTAGGTTGTATACGTTATCACAATTAGTGGATTCGAGGTTCGAGTGTGGCGCACTTACCAGCTCGTGGTTTTTCCCGTGAGGGTTTCCATGTAAAAATCAAGTGTCGTTTATATTTCCGCACCATATTACACTTGATTATTATATTGTCTAGTTTGGGGCATTTTCGTAAATTTGACTAAAAACGAAAATTGGGTAAAAAGCGTAAAATCTATTCACCCCCCCTCTAGATAGTTTTATACACACCGTGCTATAATTAGTTTCAGAGACTACACCCCTCCTACTAAGGACACCTAGGGGTTTAAAAGGCTTGTGGCACGTGCTAAGTGCCATCGTTTCTCCCACGAAAGCGGACTAATTAGTTTATATTTTATTTATGCTTTATTGTATTTTTGTTTGTTTTTCTGTTTTGTTTTGCTCGAGGACGAGCAAAAGCTGATCGCGCTGCAAATGTTCACATTTAAAGCTCCCATTTCCTATCTTTTGTATTCGTTTCTTGGGTAAATTAGGGATTTTAATGGTTTAAATAAGTGTTTCAGGGAAATAGAGGAATTCAGGGGCGTTTTGGTCATTTTGGAGAAATAGGGGCTAAAATGCAATATTCTGGAGAAGATTGAAGATTCTGCAATTAAGGAAGAGTTGAGGGACCAAATGATAATTTGCCAGTCAGCGTAGGTGTCAGCGCGCCACGTCAGCATTGAAATGGCACCGTTTTGGGCCGCATGGCGTCAGCGTGACGCGACGATGACGTCACGTCGTTTTCCTCATGCAGCAGCCCGACCCGCGACCCTCGACCCGACCCGACCCGACCCGGGTTCAGACCCGGTCATCAACCCGGCCATTTTGACCACTTTTCGGTGGTTTTTTCAGCTAACTCCGGCCCAGATCGACGGCCAAGCCTCCTCCGGTCACGATGAACCCTTTTCCAGCCTCCAATGCAGAATTTTTCTCTCTCCTCCAACAAGCCGAACTCCATGGCCACCAACCTTCAAGCTCACCTTCGGCGGCTTCATTCCCGCCTTCCAGACGTTCCAAACTCGCCAAAAACGACGGCGGTTTCATGCAGCGGGAAGAAGCCAGCCTTCCAGAAGGTTAGAACCCGCCTCCAACCTCAAAAATCGACGGTGACTTCCGGCGGTGGGCACAAGCCTGCGAGCTTGGCATGTTAAGCTCGCCAACTTGACCGACTCCAGCTCTTTTCATGCCCAAATCACTCCCCTATATATATATTCTCTTTCCTAACCCTAAACCACATCCCTAATATCCAAACAAAGCAAAACAATTACACTTTTACATCCCTCTAGTAAATATTACACTAAATATCACATACTAGCCAAAGTTTACACCTACATACATCATCCACACCATCCACTCTCACTCTCAACACCTTTTGACTCCAAGCAAGGGAAGAACAAGGAGGAGCCTAGCTAGCTTGAAGACTTCTCAAGAGATTGGGTTGTGTTCTTCATCTCTTTTGTTTTACTTAGCTTGTTGTTATTGTTGTTGTAATTTTACTACATGTGTATGTTGGGAATATTGGTGGAATTGTAATATATTCATATTTTAGTTGATTAGTTATTTGCTTGAGCTTAATTGATGCATGTTAATTGATTAACTAATTAATTGACATGTAATAGGATTTAGACTATTGAGACCACAATAGCATGCATGGATGATTATTTGTGTGTGTGCCTAATCCTAGACTAGATTGGTTAATACCAATTGTGTAAGCTTATTACTATCAACTAGGTAGTGGATTTATTGCATGAACCCAATTCCTAGCATTTGCATGTATTTATCATCTCACAGCTACACTCTCTCATGACCAATCATGAGTGTAGTTGGTAATTAGATTAGTTTAGTTTAATTAATTAATTAGGTAAGTTTGTTAGTTTAGTTAGTTATTCGTAATTTAGTTGTAATTTAATTATTGCCATCTTAGTTTAGCTTTAGTGTAATTTTAGATTAGTTAGTTTAATTTGCTTATGACCATCCCTTTTACTTTTCTTGCATGTATATAGTGTAAATAATAATATATATAAATAGTGTGACTATAACATAGACGTAGAACCGACTTACGTGTACACCCTTCCTCCGTGGGAACGATACCCTTACTCGTAACCACTATACGTGGCGAACGATTCGTATACTTGCGAGAGGGTATAAACTCGCACACGCGCCATATCATTTACCGTAGTTTCTTAGAACCAGTCCGTGCGCCGATCAAGTTTTTAGCGCCACTGGGGACATATTTTAGAACTACCACGTGCGCGTCAGCAGCAAGTACGGTTCGTTCCATAGGGAGGTGAGGTACCTTAAATCGGATCTAGTCTTATATAATATATACAATATGTACACTAATTACATGAGCATGAAAGGCAAAGCATGGATGGTGGCAAGTAAGCTAAAACTAAGATTACACTAAGATTGCTTTTATCTAAATTAAACTAAGATGGCATAAATTAACTACAACTAAGGTTTGTCATTTCCTTAGCAATTAATTAATCTACCAACTAAGTTACCATTACAATTATCTAAATCAAACTAACTTAACTAATTACCATCTAATGCAATTGTAAGGATTCCCATATCTTGATTGGCTTATTTCGTGGACAAACCACGTGTTGGGGATTGTATGTAAGGTTAGCTTAAATGGTTCATAATCAAGCTCAAGACTCTCTCATGTCCTCAAAGTTGATAAGCACCAAAGGTAAACTTCTATGTGCTTAATTTGCTTTGAAGAGATTAGTTGCACACACACACTCACATCTCATGCTTAATTCATTTTCTTGTATGATTGTGTATGTGTTGTTATTATGTGCATGCATGATCATATAACATCTCTTCTTGCATAAGTATTGATTGCATCTTGTGATTTTAATGTCATACCATGTTAGGCTTTTAGGATGCATCTTGTTTTACCTTTTTACCCTTGCATGTGTTTGTGGGGTTCAAAGGAGTGGGTTGTGCGCTGGTCGTCATGCGCCAGACCAGCGCAACCCACCAGCGTAGATCGCCCAGTGGTCTGTCGCTGGTCGTGTGCTGGTCCACACCAGCACAAGCCTACCAGCGCAAATCGCCCAGTGGTATGCCGCTAGTCGTGCGCCCTTTTATGCGTTGGTCGTCAAGCGCCTGTGCAATTTTTGCCTATGCGTTGGTCGTGCGCTTGACATCCAACACAATCTCACCAGCACACAGTGAAATTTTTGGTGCGTTTTTTAAAACGACCTCACTTCACTTATGGCCCCTATATATATGCCATTTTGACTTTAGGTCATTCAAGTGAGTTGATTTTCAGATTTCATACTTAGAACATTTTTCAAGCAAAGAAAAATACAAAAGAACTCACATTTAACCACTCAAATCAAATCCTTTTTGCATCATATTTCATTTTGCATCTTCTATGACTATATAGAATGCATCCATGATTGGGTTTGCATCATCACAACTTGCTTGGTAAGATTTTGATTAAGTTCATCTTATTTTAGTATTTCTTTACTATCAAGCTATTCTCTTTTAATTTACTTGTATGTTTTTGATCATATGATAAATACAAGAATAGAGAATTAATTGTGATGAATTGATTGAGTGTTGTATTGTGATAGCTAATTAGGTTTTTAATTAATCTTGATTAGCTAAGCTATTTAACATGTCATCTAGCTCTTGATATCTAGGGTTGATTTAATTGAATATATCATCATCCTAGATAAGCATCTAAGGTTCCCTAGCCTTGTTTGTTATTTGAATATTCATACATATTCACATAGGATGCATAATCTCTTCTTAGAGAATTAAGTCTTGAGGCTAAGATTGCTTAGGCCTCAAGCAATTGGACTAGAGCCACTTTTAAAGGCCCGTGTGGTAGAAGTGGGGGGTTATTGACCGGAGTGTTAGACGAGGTTTACATAGGTTGTAAACTCCATTTCAATTAGTGGATTTCGAGGTTCAAGTGTGGCGCACTATACAACCCATGGTTTTTCCCAGTGGTTGGGTTTCCACGTATACATCAAGTGTTATTTAAATTCCGCACTATATTACACTTGCTTGTATTTTTGACTAGTAGGGGCATTTTCATAAAATTGACTTGCATGCGAGAATTGGGTAATAATAGCTAAAATCTATTCACGCACACACCCCCCCCGCCCCCCCCCCCCCCCCCCCCCCCCCTAGATTAATATATTAGTACACACCTAGTTTATTTGAGAACTTTCATGCAAAATGAAATATGATGAGATGAGATGCTAAAATTGGGTAATAATAGTTAAAATTGACTTGCATGCAATGATCATGCAAGAGTGGTAATTGAAACTAATTATTGCACGGTGTGTATAAAACTATCTAGAAGGGGAGTGAATAGATTTTACGCTTTTTACCCAATTTTTCGTGTTAGTCAAAATTACGAAAATGCCCTCAAGATAATATAAACAAGCAAGTGTAATATGGTGCGGAAATTAAAACAACACTTGATTTTAACGTGGAAACCCTCACGAGAAAAACCACGGGCTATGTAAGTAAGCCACACTCGAACCTCGAATCTACTAAATGTGCAAACGATTACAACCTAATCCCGGAAGTAATCACACACCTACCTAATCCCGGTATGAGTGAACCTAGTCCAATTTTGCTTGCGATCTAAGCAACCTAATCCCGGATGCTACACACAAGACTTACTTTCTCTATGAAGAGAATACAACCCTAAGTGAATATATGTGAATATCCAAAATGCAACATAGAGCAAGGGAAACCCTATATGCTTATCTAAGATGAATAATATGCAATTAAGAACAATCCTCGATATCAAAACTAAATGACATGTCAATTAGTTTAGCTAAACAATATCAAGCACAAAACCTAATAAGCTAGCACAATACAACTTCTCAAACATACATCATACTTATCTCAAACTTGTATTCAAAGTATATAAAATAACATACAAGTAATTAATTGAGATTTCTTAGTTAAGAAAGACACAAAATATGTAAGATATTAGTGAAAAACTTACCAAGCAAAGTATGATGAAGAATCCATGCAAGATGACATCTAGATGATCTAAGATGATGCTAGATGATGATTGATGATCATGGAAAAAGTGTTTGAGTGATTAAAAATGAGTTCTTGGAATTTTTCTTCTCTTTGAAAAATATCCTAAGTATGAAATCTGAATATGAACTCTTGTCATTGACCTAAAGTCAAAGTGGCATATATATAGGGGGCCAAATCAAAGTGGGGTCGTTTTGATAAGTTGGCCTCAATATTTGCCTTGGGCGCTGTACGTAGAGCGCCCCTTGTACAGTGCCTGTACAGCGCCCTTGCTCTATTTTCACGAGAAAACAGAGGGGCGCTGTACGAATAGCGCTCGTACAACGCCCATCCAAAATGCATCAGACCTGATGCATTTAAATGGCATTTTTGCATCAGTTCTCATGGGCGCTGTTCACAACAGCGCTTTGAACAGCGCCTTTTGCAAAGAAGGAATCCCAAGATTATGCATGACAAGGCAATGGGCAATGCAAGATGCAATCAACCTAACATGCAAGAAGAGATGTTGATGAGCATTAAGGCACACATATAAGACACACAACATACAAGGATTAAACATATGCATGAGTTGTGAGTGTATGCAACTATCTCTTCAAGACAAGTAAGCACTTAGAGTATTACCTTTGGTGCTTGTCAATAGTGAGGTCTTCAAAGGGCCTAGGCAATAACAACAACATCTAAGCTACCCTTACAAAGAATCCCCACATATGGTTTGATCACGAAATAAGCCAATTAAAAAACTACGAGAATCCTAACAGTAATGAGAGATGAGATGTTGGGATATTGGTGTACAAGTGCAATCACCCAATTAATTAGTTGATTTCTATTAAGCACATTGGTTGGTCTAAAACTTTGAATGAAGACCCATACATCAATAGTTATTTATGTATGATATAAATTGTTTTATATGTTAATTAATTAGTTAATTCAATCAACACATACATGAATTGACGCTCAACCTATATATAATCAACAAATATAATAGATAATATAACAAGTACACCAAATCCCAACATCAATATTTAGTTACACAAAATAACTAAGGTGAAATGGGTGTTCTTGGTGATAATCTAAGTTATACTAAGCTATTCTAAGCTATTCTAGACAATATTAGGCTATTCTAGGCTATTTGGATATTTGGGAGGTGTGTTTTAGGTTTACAAAAGATGAATATATATAGAGGGAAACATTTAGGCAAGTTTGGACGTGCAAATCTTCCAAGTCGGTCGTCCCTCGTGGGTTTGGATCACAGGCTCGTCGGTTTGTGCCCGTCGGTGGAGCTCGCGGTGGAAAAATGGAATTTGGCCGTGAGTTTCTTCCGTCTGGACTGCGGGTACTTTCCCGTAGCATGAAATCGCGGAGTTTTGGTGAGATTGGACTTTCTGGTTCACAGGAGGGAAGCCGCTGGGATGAGTTTGCAAGCTTGGACTTCCATGGAGGTTTGGAGGACTTGGAGGAGATGGAAATCTTTGCATGGGAGCTTGAAAATGGGTGCAATAGGACCGGAGGAATGTGGGGCATCGATATGGGCAGAGAGACGCCGTGTAAGGTTCATGATGTGTATTGGCTTGATTCCAATGAAAAACACTCCATATTTGTATTAGTTGTTGCTTAGGACATTATTTGAAGAAAGGAAGCTTAAAAAGTGAAGAGCAACGTCTAGTGCAAAAGTCATCTTCAAGAGGTGAAAAGCGTCAAAGGTATATCTTGACTCCTATCCTCTTGCAAGGCGTTAGCGCACACACACACAATTCATACATGTGTGTCCCTGCATCGTGGTTTAAACATTTGGTATAACACATTCACACACTTCATAGTATGCTCATGCATTGATCTTGTATAGACAAACATTATGAAATTGCATGCTTTGTGACTATCTCTTTGATATGGCATGCTTGTGTGAATATATGTTTATTTGTTAGTGTATTTTGAGTTTAGGACTTGAACATGTTCTTATTTAATGCCTTATTGAGTTCCGTTCGTTTCGGTTACTCATTCATAAGGTTTCGAGTCCAAACAATGTGACTATGCTACTTTTCGTTCTCATTCGTTGAGTTGACTTCATTGTTCGAGATGATTTCTCAACCATTTTTCAAAGTTTTGTAGTCATAGTCGTGCGTGAGGGAGTCACGATTTGTAATCCGTAAAAGGATTCGAAATCGGAGTTCGGATGCCCAAGATACGGCTGAAGAACGTGAGAGTGCGCGAGAGAGGCTAGAGTGGCCATGAGACCACGTGTGCCCCTCCCCGTGGGGGAGGCCGTGGGGCCCACGGCCAGGGATCCTCTCTGGTCCCGTGAGGCCCACGCGCCCCCCACGGGAGGGTGACGTGGCTCATGGTGATTGGCCTTGAAAAACCTTCTCTTTCCTCCTTTTAAACTCCTCTCCTTCCCTCCACACTTGTTGAAGAACTTGAAGGGATTTTCACGAATTTCTGCAGTTTTCTTCAAATTTTCATTTTCTTATTTTGATCATAACTTTCTCATACGAACTCGAAATCAATCAATTCAAAAACCAAAATTGTTGGTCTTGAAGAGAGCTACAAATCCCAAGCATTTTCAGAGGCATTTGACTTCGACATTTTTCCCAGCAGTCTCAGTTTCAGTACGTGGTCAGGTTGTTTGTTTCAACTTCTTCTTTTTCAATTTCATCTTTGATCATCTCTTGATTCTTACTATTTGATTGATGAAATTTGTTAAGAAGTATGTTAGATCATATGCTAGGGGTGTTTGATCATTTGTTAATTGAGATTTAGCTTTGTGATTTCTCTTGAACATATATGTGCTAAACTTGATTTATCATGAAATTGATTCTAGAAAATGTATGTGTGATGTGCTTCATGTTATTTTCTATGTTTAATTTCATGATCTAAGAACTAGGTTTTTAGTGTGATATATTGAATATTCATACCTTGTTCTTATTGATTTACATGTCTTGATTTCTAGATAATCTTTGTGATTGTGTGTTGGAAGTATATTCTAGATTGTCATTGAACATGTACATTTTGCTTGATTGATCATCTAGCTTAATTTGTTTGTGTTTGCATCACTTGCATCACTTTAGATCATAGCCTTGCATTAGGTTGAAGTCTCTAGCAAAGTGAGTGAAGCTTTGTGGATAGAGAAAGGAAGTCTTGATTAGAGTCGGGAGGACTCGGATAATCAAGCAAGGAAGTCTTGTCTAGGGTCGGGAGGATCCGGATAGGCAAGCAAGAAATCTTCCTAGAGACGTGAGCGTCTTGGATAGGAAGTTGCTTTCTAGAGGTGTAGGATACATCTCGGATAGGAAGTAGGCTTGGTGATTCACTAGCCCGAGGGTAGATTAGGAGTTGATAGATTGAGCGGATATCATGAGTGATAGCTTGAGTGTGTAAGTCCTTTTTCACATAGTGGATTGCTTTGCCGGTGGTTGTGGTATTAACCCGTGGATGTTTCCTCTTTGAGGTTTTACCACGTAAAAACACTTGTGTTCATTTTTGTTTTTACTTTTCTTTATCTTCCATATCTTACATTGATTGCATATCTTGTAAATTGATTATCTCTTGTATTAGTGAAATCAATTCATTTGCTAAATCTAATCAAGTGTGCATTTTCTTTGTTATATTCCGCATCTTTTTTAATATTGGAAGAATTTGAGTAAATACCTATTCACCCCCCCTCTAGGTATATTTTACACTATATTGCTTAAGGGAATTTCACGCCGAAAAACTGGTAGGAAAACGGTCGAAAATGGCTAGAGAAGTCACCGGGTCAAACCGGGTATGAGCGGGTCTGGTCGACCCGGCTGTATGAAGAAGACAACCTGAAGTTATGCTAACGCGTGCAGGGCCAAAACGACAGCGTTTCATGTTGTGACGTGGCTGTGTTACGCTGCTTGGCTATCGAATTACAATCAGCACCCCTGATCTTTCCCTTATTCACAGAATCTTTGTTAAATGTCCCGAATCTTGCACTTTTGCCCTTGAATTGTCCAAAATGACAATAATGCCCCTGAACTTCCCTATTAACCTGAAACACTTATTTAATCCGTTAAATACCCGGTTTTACTCAAGAAACAAGCACAAAAAGATAGGAAAAAGGGAGTGCTAAACGTGAACATTTGGAGTGCGATTAAATACCTCTTTCTTGAATAATCTTTTTGCTTTCAAAGATTCCCAAACTTTTCATCTTGCTAGCTTTGGAAACTTTGGACGAAGAAGTAGACTTAGACTTGTCAATAGGATTCGAAGAATTAGAAACACCAATTTTCTTAGCCATTCCCATGACCTTGTATCACACAAACACTAAAAACAAAATAAGTGGAAACATGGAAACAAGTTAGTGACCAATAAACATATACAAAGGCAAAAACAACATTTTTTAACAAATTTACATGCATATAAGAAATTATCATAACATCTTCAAGATTTATCAAAAATTAGAATATTGCCAACAAACAACAAATTTGACGAATCATGTGTACAAATCATACAAGAGAACAAAAACACAGCATATAATGATCCCCATTAATAAATGCCCCATCTAACTCTAGATAGCAAATTGTTCACATGTATCGACACACATTCACATCACAGCAATTTATATTAGATTTTTCAAATAAGCTTCACATATCAAAGAGAGTTACACTAAGATTTTCAATTACTCTCATATGTCCTCAAAAATTGCTAAGATATCAAATATACTAAATAAGCAAAAGTGAGTGTGTGAAGATTTGCTTCAAATATATAAAATGAAGTATTTTGAAAATCAAACATGCAAACATTTTCAACATCTATTCATCTCAAGCCTTTCCGTAAAAAGGTCAAACCGATCATCATCCGGAATTTTGCTTTTAAAAAGAATAGATCTCAATATGTGAGCAAAGTGTGTGCATGTGGCTCGTCAATCCATTTCTATTTGACAACCTGAGCTAATTTTGATTTTTCAACTATACTCCAATAGCCTTTTTGTTTTGTTTTGTTTTAGGCTTGAATCAAAGTTTTTATTTATTTATTTATTTATTTTATTTTTTATTTTTTTTATTTTTTTTTTATGATTCATTTCAACACTTCTTTAATTTTCTTTTTTTCAAACATAAACATATACTCCTCATGGTGGCTTTCACTCATCACAATGGCGTAGCCCTTTCCTACATTGGGCAGCTGCATAACCAAGGTGTGTAGCCCTTTCCATCAGGGTGTCATTTGAGTTCTATGTTGCCGAAGCAAATGGATACCGACCATTGGTCATTTTTAAACGTACTAGTCCTTAGGACTTCAAGTTGTATCCATATTTACATTAATCAAACTCAACACACTTAACCAAACATATAAGAGAAGCAAAGGGCATTTTTGAAACCAAGTTTTAAGGCTTAAAAGCACATGATCAAAAAGCAAGTAATGAGACTTACTAAAGATCTCTACTTCTCAAGAGAGTAGCTTTCAAAGAATATGAAGCTCATATTATTCAAAATAAGCCACTCAACAATCATACAAACAATAACACACATCATGATAAAGATCAATATGAACAATCATCACCAAAAGATCTTAGACTAGCAAATGTCAACGAGGACCATATAAACACTATATTAGTTCTCAAGAATTACATGCTTCATGAATGTGGTACAAACAATGAGTTGAGAGATGAAATATCAAGTAAGCAAGCAATATGATATAGAGATACCTTTGCAAGCTATTTTCATCAAATGCAAGGCCTTCACCCTTTTTATGAGTCCTCTTGGCTTGTAAGTCCTCATGACTACAAGTTATAGGTGTGTCGAATCCAAGAGACTAAAAGCTAAGCATTTCAACTCAAACAAAAAAAAAATGACTTTCTCTAAAAGTCTTAACATGATTGTAACCATATAGATATCATAAAAAAAAAAAAAACTTCTCAAAAAGTTAATCAATAGATTTCGACTATCATAACAAACAATGTGAGATAGCTAAGTTCATGTTAAGTTGTATAGATACAAAGCAAACAAGCTAAGCTTCTTAACAACAAAACATTAATCTTAAAGCTAACACACATGTGCAACTTACACTATTGGTAAGAGCACTCACCCTTGACAAATTTTGTATTGGGTGGACCTACACAAACATTATCAAGATTCTATTTGACAACAATGTTGAATCTAGAGTAAAGTTCTTCAACAACTTGATTTACAATAATATCATTGAAACTCTTCTTTTCAACATTATTAGCAACACATGCATTGTCAAATTTTGCAAGGTTTCCATTCTTCACATTCCAGACATTTTTAACATGCTTGGTGACATTATCATGCTTTCTATATTCAAAAGCTTTAGCATGCTTAAAATGAGGTCTAATCTCTCAATTCCTAGATGCATTTTCCATGTTGCAATATTCAATGAATTTAAAGCACTTGGGCTTGATATGGCTTACGGTATTGCAAAAATGACATATGGGAACAAAAGAAGAGATTTTACCTTCCGAGATGGGAGAAGCACAAATGGGAGTTTCAAGAGGTACCTTGTTCTTCAACTTGTTCTTTTTCTTGGAACGTCTCTTCTTAGGAGCTTTATCCTCAACAATGACCTCGCTTGTAGGAAGTGATGCTTCTATGAGCCTCTCCTCAACTACCATGTCACATGAGCTTCCTAAGGACAAGTTAGAGATGATCCTATCCTTTTCAAGAACAATACCCTCAACTTCACTAAGCTTCTTGGCAAGAGCATTCTTTTCACCCAAGAGCCTCTGAGTTGTTGAAACAAATTCATCCACTTGTAGCTTGATCAAATCATCCTTCTCATCAACCTCTCTTAAGGCTATCTTCAAATTCTCTTCAAGAAACTTCACCTTAGCCAAAAGATCAATGTAGGTTGCATTCTCACTTAAGCACCCTTGATGATTTTGATCAACCTCTTTATCCAACGAATCTTGACACACATCCTCTAGGATAGAGTGAGAGGCCGTGAATGCAACAAAGTTGCTCACCAATCCTTCCTCACTAGAAGACTCACCACTTGAGCTCTCCTCATCACTAGAGTCATCATCTTCACTCCATGTAGCCGCCATAGCTTTTCCCTTCTTGTCCTTCTTAGTATCACCACTTGGACAATCCGAAGCATAATGTCCTAGCTTCTTGCACTTAAAGCATTGGACCTTTCTATTGCTCTTAGCATGGCCACTCCTCTCATGAGGTGGAGTAAAGGATTTCTTGACTTCCTTTTCTCTTGAGAACTTGCCACTTGGCTTGGCACCTTTCCTCATGAACTTCCTAAACTTTCTAACCAATAAAGCCATCTCCTCATCATCATCATGTTGGGGATAATGCCCTAAGAACACATGTTGTTGATCTTCATGCTGAATTAATAATTAGATTGACATTCTATTATATATTTATGTGCATTTAATGTTATTAATATTGTATTAATAACATAAAATTCCATGATTATTAAATGTAATATTAAACATAGTATATAAGTCGTTATATACATGAGGATTATGTTTAATATAATAATCTTAATAGTCTGTAATTGATAATTAAAGTTGGGATCTTTAACTAATTAAAATTACTAGTACGGTTCATTCCGATTAAGAATGGAACAGTTTTATCCGAACTGTTGATGTGGTGACATTAGAATGAAGGTACTTTGTATAATAAGATTATACAAGACATGGACACGATAAATTGGAATCTTTAATAATCTCCGTCTTGAAATAAAGTATTCCCTTTTATCAATCAGATGGTCATATATGGAACGATCTTAATCCTGAGTATTTAACAGACTCCTACTTGTAGAGTTGTGTCTTTTGACTTACTCGGTATGGTTTGCTCTAATTGCCAAACCCAAATACCTTGTATCTTGGAGACATGATGATATACTTAGCTGGGAATGATAATATACAAGATGGAATCCATTCCTTCTTAATTGAAGTAGACAAACAGTTCTCTTGAGTAAATGATTCGGGTCTTGAACAATAGAGCGCTCAATTTATGATAAGATCATAAATAGTTGTTCATTAGAGAATCACGGGCACTCAAGGATAAAGATGTAATTGAGAGGTCAACGGATTTGAACCTAGCTCATATTACGAACTGTTTATGGAGGATTGATCTATATGTAATGATTATATCAATGGACTGTTCGATTCCTATTCGAGTAATTAATTCTATAATGACAAGAGTGCAGTTCCAGTTTTTTAGTGGAATAAATCTGGAATTAATAAATCTAATATTTGATTAAAGAGTTTAATTAAATATTGAAGATTTATTGGAGCTTGAAATTGTAGGTCCATGTGTCCCCATACCATCTCTATAACACTGTATTGAACATTAAGGTATACTGATGCTTAGTGATTGATTTGGAATTAATCATCTATACATAAAGAAGTTTATGTGTTGTTTTATTAATTAAATAATGTTTGATTATTTAATTATATATATTAAATAATATTTTGATTATTTAATCATATATATATATAATATAATAAGTTGACTATATTGTTTTGTTTTAAACAAGTATATATATATATATATATATATATATGTATTATATAATATTGATTATTTTAATACATATATATATTACATTTTTAGGGTGGTAAATTTCAGTGGATTATTGATAACAATTATTGTTATCAATAGTCAAATAAAGGGTGGGTTAAATTATTGAGGTTAATAGTCAAATTGGAGTATATGGCAAGGCAAGCAATTAGTCCTCTTGTTTTTCTACAAGTGCAGAATTTTTGTTTATTTTTCTTCATGCATTAAAAGCAATGTGAAGAACAAGCTTCTTCTCTATGCTTCTTTTTCCACCCACCCTATAATAATTATGGTTGAAAAAAATTCACCACCCAATGCATTGCTCTCTCTCTTTATATATGTTAACACACGCCCAAAAGTTTTTAGAGGAGAATTGGGTTTTGAAAAACAAAATTAGATGAAAGAATAACAAGAAGTGTTCTTGTATTTTTACATGTGAGAGAGAGAGGACCAAAGAAGTTCTTGGGCTTTTGTATCAAGAGTTATATATATATATAGAAAGAAAAATAAAGTATTTTTACTAAGCCTCTAGAGAATATTGTGAGAGAGTCTCTCAATATTTTTCTTGTTGTCTCATGTGATGAGTACACAATAAGAACAGAAATTCGAGAGTCGAATTTTTCTATTCAATACCGAGACGCCCACTCGTCGGTTCTTTGGTGTTGGAGATTCGGTGTGGAAGAACTTGGTTCGAGGGAATCACGAAGATTCTATAGTGGAGGAACTCGGTTCGAGTGAATCACAGAAAGTCTACAAGGGTAACAATTTCTTTCCCTACTATTTATATTAAATATTAGAATCAATATAATTACAACGATCCGGCTAAAACGTTTTTTGTTTTTATGAAAATTTTAAAAACCGGGCCCACCACCTTTCCGCTGCGCGGATACCGATTCCGGTTCCCGGAACCAACACATCACTACTACTAGCTTCCTTGACAACCTTGAGAGCTAACCCCTTATTCTTAGCCTTCAGTTTCAAGCATGCCTCAAAAGTTTGAAGAGATCCTAGCAACTCATCTAAGCTCATGACGTCAACGTCTTTGCTCTTTTCAATGGCAGTAACCTTAGCTTTGAACCTCTTTGGTAGAGATCTAAGAATCTTCCAATTAAGTCTCTCACCGGAGATAGAAGTACCAAGAGCTTGTCATTAGTTAGCGATGTCTAGTAACTTGTCTTGGAAGTCAACAAACTTGTCTTCCTCACCCATTGTTGTATGTGTGATTTTGCCAAGTAGACAAGTTATCAAAGGAATCAACAAATGCTGGGGAAGACATTGCCACGTCACTTGTTGACCAAGTCAAAGGAGAAACATGGACCAGACAGCGTGTCAACAAGTCCCAAGTCAATAAGTTAAAGGTGTGGTCGCCAGATCAGGATATGTACTCGCCAGGGATAAAAACGTGGTCGCCGAAGGGTGATACCCAGAGGTGAAGGTACTCGCCGCATCAGCTTACTAAGTACAAACCGATTCGGTAGAAACACAGAAATAAACCCTAAACTCCTGGAAGACCCCTGACAACGAAGAATCATAGAAGGAAAAGATAGGAAACTTATCCTAATCCGTTGCTGTAGGGAAAAATACGGCCAACGCAGCGGAAGCAAGACTAAAATAAGGGTTTAGTATAGTTTAAAATATTTCCATAATTTGAACCTTAACCCTCTAATTAATTAACATATAATACTAAAGATATCATACCTTTGTCGCGTGATCCGATTGACATTGCGTCGATGGTAATCCGCAAGATCTTTCAATCCAACCACGAACGTGAATCACCTAGGAGCGTGGTCTCCCTTCTCTTTGAATTGTGTACCTGAGGATGGATTAACAAAACGTTTTCTTTTTCGTTAGTCACAACAAATTCCAAGAGGCTACAAAGAATGTTCCGGTCACTTTTGAATTCACAATCGTTAGATCAAAACTCGCGTGAACCTTATTCGAAATTGTGCACAAAACCTTTTGATATAAAAGTTACTAGTGCACTATCGAAATAAGAACAAACTTTTCTCTCTTTTCCTCTTGGCCGAATTCTCACACTAATCTAAGAGTTGGAATTTATTTTTCTCAAGCAAAACAAAAAACTCTCTCAAGCAAGAACTCTAGGGTTAGCCAAATTCTATACAAAGAATATATATATATCTAAAGTGGCCGAAATCACAGTTATCAAAATATAAGTCTCTCTCTCTCTCTCTCTCTCTCTCTCTCTCTCTCTCTCTCTCTCTATATATATATATATATATGCGTGAATCCCTTGCTAAATATATTATATATTTCTAGTGCAAAAACTTTGCACAATATATATTATATGTGTGTATGAACTCTGCCTCCCACTTATATTCTATATAAGTCAATATATATATCTTCTTTTTATATCTCTGCTACACCGTATATTATATATATATATATATATATATATATATATTAGCTATATATATATATCATATGGCCGAAGATATTTATATCATGTGGCCGAAAATTCTCTACCATGTAGGATTTGTGTCTTTTGACCTAAATCCTAACCCTAGGTAGATTTCCTTAGAATTCCAAACCCTAATCCAACTCTTTAGTGTATTTGTAACTATATCAAAGACTTCCTTATTTGACTGGATAAATAAATCTTTTATTTATCTACTTACCAAATAAAGTCTTTTATTTTATTTATACTACCACAATAGTATATTACTAAGAAACATATTTCCTAGTCAGAAAAAGATTTTGATTTTTTATTAAATAATTAATCAATCAATTAATTAATTTCCATTTAATCAATTAATAGAAATAAAACAATATAATATTATATATATCTTGGCCATGTGCCATATATATTAATATATCTATATGTTGTTTTTCTATTTTATTAAATCCATTGGACCTTAACAAAAGGCCCACATGTGAACTAGGCCCATTCTTACTAAAAGAAACAAGTCCACATGCCTTAATACAATTCTAGATGGACCCATAATTTAGTCCGGTAGAATATATCAAGTGATTCATGCAAGTCCGTGTGGATTGGGGATCTTGGCGGGCCTATCTAAATTTAAGCTCCAATAGACATAACCCAATCACAATCAACAAATAATTCACTTAGGTTCAATCTATTAATTTTAGTTCATTCCACTAAAGAACTAAAATTGCACTCTTAAATAAAGATGGAATAAGTAATGATTTTCATTCATACCTTAGACAATCTTATAGGAGATGGTGTATCCTCGTGAAGAATATCAGTAATCGCCAAGAGCTCATAGACCGCATATAGCTCTCCAAGTTACCATATTTACTCATATGACCACATTTTGAACTTGGATATTTTGACTTGTCCAGAAGCCATGTTTCAATAGACTCTATCGAAAACTTAACGTTAAGATTCAATATCCAATACCTCAAAACATCCATATGATGATATTCTACTCTCATTAAATAAATGGAGCCACGATATCCATATCTATAAATGAAGTCCTCTATCAATTAACAAATGAATACCACCAAACTATCGAGGATAGACTATGCTATATAATCGTACTCATTGATAACTCAAATGATAACACTTGCAACCATAAGTCCATCATTTATCTCAAGATTAAGATAGACTCTTCAATTGTCCTGATAATGAAAAGACTATTATCTATTGACGGTTCTAGATAAAGCATTTCATTGTGATCCAGTTCAATGCACCCAGTGCACTAGATTCTTTTACTTAAAGACCCTTCGATGATTTTAGACTCATCATAACACATTTGATCCCACTCAAATGCTAGTAAAAGAATTCTACAACTTTAACAAGATAAAGATGCCTAACCTTTAACTTAAGTTGTGAACATTATTCAAGACTAACTAAAGAATTGTGTCTACCTCATACATATCCAGATGTACGAACAATTCTTCTTTTCTCATAGTCTTTTGACCTTATGATTATTTACTTTTAACAATTATAATATTCAATCTATAAATGCTATAAGATTTGTTTAAATCATAAATCACTTTATTAATATGAAAAGATTGTCAAAAACAATATTACACTCTTGCTATTGAGCATAATCCTAACAGTTGAAACATGGGATTCCTAGTACAAATCAAAGAGGAAATCCTACCACTAACACGGCTAAAATCAAGGGGAAACCCTAATTATCATGTATAAATAGAACCATCTATCCCACGAGGAAGGGGTTCGAAATCTAGAGAGAGAAGAGCAATTATTCGAGAGATCTGAGTGTGTAATCGCAATACCGAATCATAGTATCATCTTTCTGCCCTTTGGGGCGCCGTGGTTTTTTCCCATTCAAGGGTTTTTCCATGTAAAATCTGTCTCTTGCATGCATTTTTTTTCTTACTGTTTATTATTCGTTTTGATATAATTATTGGCCACGTGATAATCCAAATTTCACCGTCAACAATTGGCTCTAGAAGGAGGGGGTTTTGAACAGAAACTTTGAAGAACCCTTGCGAACTAAAAGACATGAACAACGACAGTGACAAGGATGGTAACTCCAGCGGAGATCAAATTGTTGAAGCAGTCATGCCGATAGGAGATGGGGCGGTGATGATCAGGGAACAATCGGTAGCAACGGCAGGAACTAGGACAGTCGACCTAGGAACTTTGTAGCACTTCCAATCTGCATTGATAAACTTAATCAGCGAGGCTAGCAAAATAGGGTTTTCGCTTCCCATAAGCCTGGGAGTCTCTTCTCCCTATGAATTCACCACTCTTGTAATCCAGCCATCTGGGAGACTGCAGTCGGAAGTTCACATTGTAACCCCCGATGCTCAAGCAAAACCATTCATCGAAGAGACTCCCCAGGACCACCCTGAGAGTTTTGAAGGAAGAAAACAAAGGAAGGGAAAAGGCGTGTTGAATGAAGAATCTTTGGAGGGGCGAGATCAGGGGCGAATACATGAGGCTAATTCCAATGATACATATAAAAGGAGTCGGCGGAGACACCGTTCTATCTCGTCTGAAGACTAGAGCCCTCGACCGAGAAGGGAATTACGATCAAAAAGAGCACGGTGAAGAAGATCTGAAAGCACAGAAGATCGAAGAACTGGTAGGAGCCCGGGTGATAGAGGCGACTATGGAAGAATGGCAATCAAGAGTAGACTTGACCCAGCAGGAGAGCCAACTGGTCAGCGAGATGTCACCTTATAGGAACTGTCGAGGAAGGTTTCAGCGATGGCACGAAGATATGGCCACAACATATCTTTGGATGATGAGTCAGACAGCCCATTCATTGAATATATTGCTCGCACCCAATTTCCAGACAGATTCAGAATGCCAACCATCGAGCAGTATAAGGAAAACAGAGATCCAAAAAAGCATGTCCGCTGATTCCGTAATGTCATGGCCCAATATTCATCCAACGACGGGCTGCTATGCCTAACGTTCCCTCAAACATTCGGTAATCTAGTTTCCAGGTGGTTTGGGCGACTCCCACCCGGGAGCATTAATAGTTTTTCGAGCCTCAGCAAAGCATTCATAAGACAGTTCATGGGAAGTGTGTAGAGAAGAAAATCGCTCGCCCATCTATCAAACCTGAAGCAAGAACATAATGAGTCGATCAAGAAGTATCTAGCAAGATTCGGAAAGGAGGTTGCTCAAATCGAAGACGCAGTGATGTATTTGTCATCGCCGCATTCACCAATGGGTTGCAAAGCGGCCGACTGTCTTTTGACCTGTGAAGAGATTAGCCGAAAACTTATGAAGAGATGATGGAAATAGCTGGTGACTATGCACTGGCGGAGGAAGAAGAAATAGCACAAGGGGGTAGCTACGTGCATGGCCACAAGCCCGACTCAAAATCAGAGCACAAGGATGACAAGAAAACACAGTCGCATGATCGTCAAAAAGATGAAAAGAACCAAAAGGGGCAACCTAGGGAAAGCAGAGGAAACAACCGAACCAGTAGGTTCCGGGGAAGGTATAGCCACTACACCTCTCTAACAGGTGATCAGGAGGAGATACTTTCTGTAGTAGAAGACAAGGGACTCGCCAAGTATTCTCGACAATAGTCATCTAATGCCTGAAGGGACACAACCAAATACTGCTGATTTCACAAAGATCATAGGCATGACACTTCAAAATACTTCCAGCTACATGACCATATTGAGAGCTTAATCAGAGAGGGGCACTTGAAAGATTTTACTCTGAAAGGAAACAAGCACGGCGGTCGCTAAGATAGCCGCCAAGGAAGTAGGCAGGAAAGGAAAAGCCCAAGGAGAAGCAGCCCCAGCGCTACAATAAACACCATTTTCGGTGGACCCTATACCGGCAGAAGTAATCGAGAGAGGATGTCAGAAGTCCAAGAAGTAATGTATGAGAGCAGAAATATAGAGATTGTAAGGATTCCCGTTGTTTTTAATTGGCTTATTTCGTGATCAAACCGTATGTGGGGATCATGTAAGGGTAGCTTAGGAATGTGTTCAAGCTCAAGGCCCTTGCAAGTGTTAAGCACTCCGAAGGTAATACTCTAAGTGCTTACTTGTCTTGAAGAGATAGTTGCACACACTCACAACTCATGCATATGCTTATTCCTTATATGTTGTGGTTCTTATGGTTGTGCATTAATGTTCATTTAAACATCTCTTCTTGCTTGTTATTTTGATTGCATCTTGTGATTACATGTCATCGCATTTTAGGCTTTTAGGATGCATCTTAATTTACCTTTTTACCCCTTGCATGATTTCTTGTGGGGTTCAAAGGTGTGGGCTGTGCACTAGTCCTCAAGCGCCTGACCAGCACAGCTCACCAGCGTAAAACGCCCAGTGGCGTGCCGCTGGTCGTGCGCTGGTCCACACCAGCGCAAGCCCACCAGCGCCAATCGCCCAGTGGTGCTCCGCTGGTCGTGCGCCTGTGTGAGCGTTGGTCGTCCAGCGCCCTTGCAAAAATGTGCTTGTGCGCTGGTCGTGCGCCTGTCGTCCAGCGCAGGTCCACCAGCGCACAAAGCAATTTTCTGGCGCGTTTTCAAAACGACCTCACTTCACTTATGGCCTCTATATATATGCTAACTTGATTTTAGGTCATTTAAGAGAGTTCATATTCAAGCTTCATACTTAGGATATTTTTCAAGACAAGAAAAATACACAAAGAACTCATTTTTAATTACTAAAACACTTTTCATGATCATCAATCATCATCTAGCATCATCTTTGATCATCTAGATGTCATCTAGCATGGATTCTTCATCATACTTTGCTTGGTAAGCTTTTCACTAATATCTTACATATTTTGTGTTTCTCTTATCTAGCAATCTCAATTAATTACTTGTTTGTTATTTTGTATGCTTTGGATACAAGATTGAGATTAGTATGATGTATGTTTGAGAAGTTGTATTGTGCTAGCATATTAGGTTTTGTGCTTAATATTGATTAGCTAAACTAATTGACATGTCATTTAGTTTTGATATCTAGGATTGTTCTTAATTGCAAATTCATCATCTTAGATAAGCATATAGGGTTTCCCTTGCTCTATGTTGCATTTGGATATTCATATATTCACTTAGGGTTGTTATTCTCTTCTAGAGAAAGTAAGTCTTGTGTGTAGCAACCGGGATTAGGTTGCTTAGAACGCAAGCAAATTGGACTAGGTTCATTCATACCGGGATTAGGTAGGTGTGTGATTACTTCCGGGATTAGGTTGTAATTGTTTACACATTTAGTGGATTCGAGGTTCGAGTGTGGCTTACTTACTAGCCCGTGGTTTTTCCCGTGAGGGTTTCCACGAAAAAATCAAGTCTTATTTAATTTCCGCATTTTATACTTGATTTATTGCTTTATCTATTTAGGGGTAAATTCGTAATTTTGACTAACACGAAAAATTGGGTAAAAAGCGTAAAATCTATTCACCCCCCCTCTAGATAGTCTTATACACACCGTGCTATATTTAGTTTCAGAGATAAACTATGTGCAGAGAAACCCTAAAAAAGGAAGAGAAGGACATGACCCCATAACATTTACAGCAGAAGACTCAGACGGGATTGATGCCAAGCCCAATGATGCAATTGTAGTGGGGGTTCAAATGGCACATAGGGATGTCCTCCGAGTAATGATAGACAATGGGAGTTCAGCTGACATTTTGAGTGCCAGAATATACGATAAGCTGTGACTGGACAGGAAAGATCTGGAGCCTTTCCATATGCCATTGAAAGGTTTCAGGGGCGCAGAAGTGAGATCATTGGGGACCGTGAAGCTATCGATGAGGTTTGGGACAGCACCGTGTCGGCGAACAATCCTACTGGATTTTATCGTGGTCGACATTCACAACTGGCTGTTTAATGCTTTACTTGGTCGACCATTCCTCAACAAAGCCCAAGCAGTCACTTCAACTCACGCATTGAAAGTAAAATTTCCTACAGAGTTTGGAGTTGGGGAATTAAAAGGATCACAGGAGATGGCTCGTCGTGCTAACCTCTCAATTTTCAAAGACAAGACAGGAGTGGAAGCCTTAAGCATATTCGAGGTGAATAAGGAAATGCAAGAAGAAAATCCAGAAGCTTTTGAATTGGATCCAAGGGATAAAGGGAGCAGAGAAAAAGAAGAGCCCACTGAGTCTATTGTTCTAGACGAGACGGAACCTGATAAAACAGTTAAGATTGGAGCAAGGCTAGCCGAACAAGTCAAGAGAGATGTATCGAACTTGTTGAAAGAATACAAGGAAATTTTTGTATGGAGCCATGAATACATGCCAGGAATTAGTAGAAGCGTGATCTCGCACAACCTGGCCGTAGACGAAAAAGCAAACCGGCGGTGAAGAAAAGGAGAAGCTTTAACCCGGAAAGAAGCGTAGCAATAAAAGAAGAAGTGTCTAAATTGCTCGCCGCAGGATCAATCAGAGAGGTTAAGTATTCAGAATGGGTGGCGAACGTAGTCCTCGTAAAAAAGAAGAACAATGAGTGGAGGATGTGTGTAGACTTCACCAATCTGAACAAGGCTTGCCCTAAGGATAGCTTCCCACTACCAAGAATCGACCAGTTGGTCGATGCAACAGCTGGACACGAGACGTTGAGCTTCATGGATACATATTCAGGATATAACCAAATCAAGATGCACAAGCCAGACGAAGAGAAAACAGCAGTCACCACGGATCAAGGGTTATACTACTATACAGTCATGTCATTCGGCCTGAAAAACGCTGGATCGACTTACCAGCGCCTAGTCAACAAGATGTTCGCCAGACAAATAAGGAAGAATATGGAGGTATATGTTGACGACATGCTAACAAAGAGTATCACAGCTGACAAGTATATAGATGACCTGAGAGAGACATTCGATGTGTTGACTAGATACGGGATGAAGCTGAACCCTACAAAATGTGTATTCGGCGTACCGCTTGGAAGGTTCCTCGGATATCAAGTGCATCAGAGAGGAATAGAGGTGAACCCTGACAAGATCCAAGCATTGGCTAAAATGGTTTCCCCGAAGACCCTGAAGGACGTCCAAAGACTCACAGGGTGCTTGGCATCATTAAACAGGTTCATAGCAAAATCAACAGACCGGTGCCTACCATTCTTTAAAGCTCTCAAGAAAGGCAAAAGGGTCGAATGGAACGAAGATTGTGAGAAGGCCTTTCAAGCCCTGAAAGAATACCTCGGGCGAGCACCACTACTGTCAAAACCAGTAGCCGGAGAAACACTATACATGTATCTATCTATCTCTAAAGCAACTACAAGTTCTGTACTGGTGAGATAGGAAGAGGGGGTCCAGAAACCGATATACTACACAATCAAAGCATTGTTACCAGTTGAGACAAGATACTCACCAGCCGAGAAGATGGCACTCGCCCTAATAACATCGGTGAGGAAGTTAAGGCCGTATTTCCAGGCTCATAAAATCGAAGCATACACCAGCTGCCCACTGAAACTGATTTTGCAAAAACCAGAAGTATCTGGTAGACTAACAAAGTGGGCGATCGAATTAAGTGAGTTTGATGTAGAATATCTCCCAAGGACAGCAATCAAGGGCCAAGCAGTAGCGGATTTTGTGGCAGAGTTCACTGAACCAAACATGGAAGTGGTAAGGATGATGGTGGAACAAACTAAGAAAAAATTCAGGTGGCAACTCTATGTCGACGGGTCATCTAACACGCATGGCAGCGGGGCAGGGGTAGTGGTATCAACCCCGGAAGGAGATTCAGTCGAATGTGCCTTACATTTTGACTTCAAAGCTACTAATAACCAAGCCGAGTATGAAGCACTCATAGCAAGACTAAGAGTTTGCACGGTTCTAGGAGCCGATGAGGTGGAAATTTTCAACGACTCCCAAGTTGTTGTTAATCAAGTACTTGATGAATACCAGGCAAGAGACGAAAGCATGATCGCCTACCTGAAATTAGCAAAGGAGCTGCTGGGAAGATTTAAAGAGTACATGATTATCCAGGTCCCTAGAGAAGAAAACGAGCAGGCTGATGCCTTGGCCAAATTGGCGTCCGCCACAATCAACATCTGGCCTAGAACTATTCCCATGATCCACCTACTACAGCCAAGTATAATCAAACAAGTGGAAGTTGGGTCAGTCTTCGGCGAGACGGACAGCTGGATAACACTAATCAAAGAGTACCTTGTCAATGACGTACTCCCAAGTGATCCATTGGAGGCAAAACGACTGAAGTACAGAGCTACAAGATATTCAGTCTTCAATGGAGAACTGTACAAAATGGGGTACTCAAGAGTGTTGCAGAGATGTGTCGGACCTGAAGAAGCAGAAGGGATCCTGAAAAGCATACATAGTGGAAACTGTGGGAACCATGCTGGGGGTGTCAGTCTAGCCCACAAAACATTAAGACAGGGCTTTTACTGGCCAACGTTGTTCACCGATGCAAAAAGGATAGTAGCTAGGTGTGAGGCGTGTCAGAGAATTGCAAACAACATTCGCCAACCACCTAAACTCTTACAGAGCATCACCTCGCCTTGGCCATTCGCCATGTAGGGAATTGACTTGATCGACCCAATGCCAACAGCACCTGAAGGAGCAAAACATGCCATTACGGCCATGGATTATTTTTCAAAGTGGGTAGAAGCCGAACCATTGGTGCACATAACAGAAGCAAACACTACAAGCTTTGAGAAGAAAAATATCCTGTACAGATTCGGGATACCAAACACTATCATCATTGACAATGGAACCCAATTCGACGGTAAGAAATTCAGGGAACTGTGTGACAAGTATGGAATCAATAACTACTACGCAACCCCAGCACATCCACAGACGAATGGTCAAACTAAAGCAATGTACAAGATCATAAAACACAATCTGAAAGCCAAGCTGGTTGCGAAGAAGGGTAGCTGGGCAAAGAAGCTGCCACAGGTGCTATGGGCATACCGAACCATAGAAAGAAGCTCAATAGGTGAGACCCCATATTCCATGGCTTTCGGAGCTGAAGCTGTCATCCCCATGGAAACATCTTTCTCTTCACCAAAGGTACAACTCTTCCAACCAGAACTCAACATTGATATGCTAAAATGTGGTCTGGACGAGCTAGAAGAAAGGAGAGAACGCGCACAAATAAAAAACGTTGCCTACCAGCAAAGGGCAGCCAGGTACTACAACTCACATGTGCGTGAAAGAAAGTTTGCACTCGGTGACTTAGTGCTGAAAAGGGTGAATCCGGGAACCAGAGATAAAGCTGCAGGATCGCTCGCATATAAATGGGAAGGGCCTTATCAAATTACAAGCATAGCTGGTCACGGAGCATATCGCATTACTCGAGAGGGCTTTGGCGAACTACCTCGACCATGTAATGTGCAGTACCTGAAAATATACTACTCTTAACTGCTTCACCTCCTTTCAAAATTTACTTTGATATTTTCTTTTTAGGCATTTTCCCTTTTTTAGCATTCTTTCTTTCCCTTTTTATTTTGTTAAAAGGTTGCAGGAGATATTCAATAAAGAGTAAGTTATTACTGTGAACTCACAATTTGGCTCGCTGCTAAAAGTAACCATTTTACAAAAGTTACTAGCCGTCTTACATTATAAATTACTCGCCGTTGCGTAAAGACGAGTTTAATACTCGCAGCAACAAAAGCGAACGGGATGACCCCAAAATCATAGAGGGCTAAAGGCGAATACGTCACCACAACCCGAACCTATCATAAAACCGATCAGTGACCGCCACCACTGGTAAAACAAGGCCCCTGGAAAGATGCGAGAAGCGTCCAACCAAAATCTTACATGAGACATCTCAATGAAAAACGCTGGGGGTCAATAAAGCTAGCTGTAAACAAAATGACTAAGTCAAAAGCAAAAGTGGGAGACGTCCCAATAGTATGCTAAAATAAACTTGGTGTATGGTCGGACACGTCCTAAAAAACACTGATAAAGCCAAAAACTCAGCAAAGGCAGTTGAACAAAAAATAATGAAGCCAAAAACTCAGCAACGGCAGCTGAAAAAAAAATAACAAAGCCAGAAACTCAGCAATGGCAGCTGAATAAAAAACAACGAATAAAGAGATTCAGTGGAGGTTGGAAAAATACGAATAAATCCAAAAGAAAACTGAATCATAAAGAAAAGCACGATAGGTAAAAATATGTATTGCATAAATAAATTATCATTTACAGGTGAGTATAGAAACAGAAACATAAAACTAAGTATCAGCCTCCATCTTCATCATCCTCCTTAGCCTCATCTTCTGATGGCCAAAAAACCACTTCATCCCCGTCCGGCATAAAAGGTCCATAATCACTGCCAGTAACAGGGCCCAAATCAGGCTCGACACCGGAACGAGAAAAGCTACCTTTCCGACCAAAGTAATAAGTGTTAAAGACACGCTTGGTAGGGACTTCTAAGTGCATCGGGTGAGGATCAGTCCTTGTATAGCGGCAGTGAGCTTTCCAGCGCTTTATCTGTTCCTTAATTGAGCCCATTACGTTGTCCATGTGCAACTGAAGGGATTTGTCAAAGCGCCTTAAAGCCTTCTTATTCGAATGATCCTTCATTGCAAAGAATCTCTTCGACTGCCTCATGCCTCTTTCAAACTCACGCAACAAAAACACATCATAGGCAGGGGATTTTTTAAAACGGTCGACTGCTTCGAGTTCTAGTACAGCCTTCAAATCACTGAATATGGCATCCCTCGAGGATAGCTGGTTGTGCAAGTCTTGCGCTTCTCGCTCGGCTTTTTCTCTAGCTTTTTCAGCTAGCTGCTTAGTTTCCAAGTGCGCTGCGAGTGAATCATGACTAGCAGACAATTGCTCTTTCAGCGAACGAATTTCTTCCTTAGCTGCAGACAGTTTTTCCTCGACGGCGAGCCGAGCAAACAGGTACCCGTCCGCAGATTCACTTAGCTGAGCGAGTTGCTGAGTGTAGGACTCTTCAGCAGAAAGCTTCTCGGCTGCCAAGATGGAAGCCTGCTCTCGCAGACATTTGTTTTCCCTGGAAAGTAAGTTCTCGTGCCTATAGTTGTCCACCAACTCAGACATCATCTGAAAAGAAAACATACGAGTCAGGAAGTATGCATAAACGGAGATATAACAGAAGTTCTGCAAGAAACCTACCAGAGAATGACAGTTGAAGAAAAACTCCATTTTCCTATTACAAGACTTGCCCTTCACATGCTCCCAACCTTCACCAACATAGACGTCGTTGTTGATCAGATGTGAGCAAATTTCTACAGCTGAGAAGTCCGAAAGGGAAACATAACTAGATCCTTCATTAGCTTCGGTCGAGCCCATGGGAAGAGCCTCATAGGCAACACCTGAACCAGACGCAGATGCAAACACCCAGGTCGGTTTCGACGGTCCTGGCTGATCAGCCGACCCTAGCCAACCAGATAACCTAGGCTGACCAGCGGAGAAAACATTCTACTCACTTGCGGCCGCCGGAGGAGAAACCACTCTAGGCGGGGTAGGAGTAGGGACATTCGAGTCATTAGCCCCCTTAGAAGGCGGAGGCACCACCGAGTTCGCCCCTTCAACATGAACCTCATGAGCAGTTTTTTGAACAAGGGCAGCCTCAGCGAGCATAGGCTCACCGGCACCCTCCTCATCCGAAGAAACTACATACTGCACCACCCTTGACGCCCACTTTGGGGGTCGAACAGCATGATCAGGGGTACTCTCGGCGGGGCGTTTTCCCCTACCAGTCCTGGGGTTCAAATCACTTGCAGGATCGAGGGGAGTTTTAGGGACATTCGTATCAAAAACAGGAATGTCATTGTGTACCCTTGAAGTACCCACTTTCTCTTTGCCCTTACGACTAGGGGTACTTGCAGCCACTTCTTGACGAATGGGGGCCTGATCAGTTTCGACACCTTCCCCTAAGTCGTCGCCAACGTCTTCACCATCTGAAGGATCACCACCATCGAGACTGGCGAACCCTTCCTTAGCCAAGCCAGCAGCGTGCCTTCTGCTAACGGCCTCAAAGTTCTTCACTGCCCGGGCTTGCACATCGCAAACTGTGTCAAAGTCACACATTGCGAAGAGCAACTAAACGTTACCAATAGAACAAACAAAGCGGTAATATTGAAGGAAAGCAGGTAAAACTTACGGCTAGGAAATCTGGCAGGCAAATGCGGAAAAATCCACTGAGTAATCATCTTCTCCTCATCCAAGAGAAATGATCGGCCTCTCTCATCCAAAGGAAGGACAGCTGCTGCAGCGAGATGAGAGATCTTTTCATCCAGTAGAACGGGGACTACCTTTGACCAGGCTTCAGGAGAAGTGAAGTGCCTAGGAACTTTCTTCGCTGGAAGGTTACGGCGAACATTGGCTGGCACATCTCTACCCCATTCGTCACCAACAAAGAACCAACTGTTCTTCCACCTCTTATTTGAAGTAGGAAAACCCCAAATGAAGCCTTTCTTCTTCTAGTCACTGAAAACATCTACCTGTCCAGGGTTCGCCACTCCCTCAGGAATCCAGTTCTCCACGGCCGAAGAAAAGAGGAAATTCGTGCCGCCATTGCCTGCTTGCCTTAAAGTATAAAAATGGTGAATCTCACGGGGCGTAGGGGGTCCAAAACCTTTCAGCTTCCACATCAAACACAAACACAAACACATCAAGATCCTATAGCTATTTGGGGCGAGTTGGGCAGGCGTAATCTGAGCCTCCACAAGGAACTTGGCGATGAAAGGCTGAAGGAGAAGGGTTACCCCACAGCTGAGCATGGCACCGTAGATGGCGACCTTATTTTTGAGAGGATTCCATGCTGCTCGATCACTAGGAAGCGTCAAAATCACTGAATCCGGGATTTCAAAGCGACTTTTATACTTGTGAAGTTCCTCCACGCCAGCCACATTGACCTCACAGTCAAATGAACACGGGCGATCAGTCGAGAAGTGTAGTCTATTTTGTTGATGATCATCAACATTTGAATCAACGGTTGTCTGAGCGTCCAGCAAAGACCCTCAGGGAACCCTAGAAGCTCGTCGTTTACTGCCACTAGGTTTAGAAGACCTCGTCATCACTGGAGAGTCACTATCAAAAGACGAGGGAGAAGAAATGTCAGGGACAAAATTTTCCTCAGTAGAAGGAATGTAAACAGAAATCGAAACCGGAGAATCCGGATGAAAGTTACGAATCAAAGATTCAATTCGATTATCAGTGCACTTGTCACCAAGTTCTAAAGCTCACATCATTTGATTAAAAAGAAAAGAATGCAAGGAAGGATCCATGGAAACTCACCAGAAAAACACTAGATTCAGAGAGTAAGCAGGAGATTTGGGGATGCCAAGAAACAAGCATGGTCAAGTTCAATGAGCCACCTGACAATGGAAGACAGTAGAAGAAAGCTGTGGCAAACCTTTAAGGAAGCGAAAAAATGAGACGAATGAAAAAAAATGAAGGAGTTCTATTCTGAGAAAACGAAGGAATTAGTAGAAATATGAAAAGATCGAGAGGAAGAAGAAACGTCTAAGCATTAAAAGGGGGAGTTTTAAAATTCAAAAATCAGAAAATAGGATACTGATAAAGTGAATGACGGTCACGGTGAACAGCCGCAACATCATTCACCAAGTAACAGACATGTGGCGCCCGGGGATTACCAAGCAGTCAAAACATATTTTCACCGTGTCAAGTAAGTGGAAGCGTCAAAAATTGTGTGGCCAAAAATAAAGGCTTGCACCGGAAGAGTCAACTAGCAAAATTCAACACATGGTGGAAATAAAAAGGAGGGAAATTATTTACAAAGCATACCGGAAATCCTAAGCATGGATATAAATACTGCTCGCGGAGACAAATGAATTGGAAGACAAAAACATTCGTTCAGCTCGAAGTATTTATGGGGGTATTGTTGTATGTGTGATTTCGCCAAGCAGACACATCATCAAAGGTGTAAGGATTCCCGTTGTTTTTAATTGGCTTATTTCGTGATCAAACCATAAATGGGGATCCTTTGTAAGGGTAGTTTAGATGTTGTTATAAGTGCTTTAGGCCCTTTGAAGACCTCATTATTGACAAGCACCAAAGGTAAATTCTATGTGCTTACTTATCTTGAAGAGATAGTTGCACACACTCACTTAGCATACTTGTTCATGTGTGCATTCTCTTCACATGTCACTTTACACACTAGCACTTTGATGTTGTATCTTGTTGTGTGTATTTGTGTCTTGTAATTCGTTTCCCGATAGTGTTCGGAAACGTCCACGCACGCACTAGAATGTGCTTGGTTTTGCGCGAAGACCGCCTATGGAGATGCACTTGGCATCTCCTTGGTTTTCACCTCTGTTGGTGATCGGCGGTCATGATCGGCGGCCTGGCCGCCGAATGAAACCGCCATTTTAATTCGGCGGTTTAATCGGCGGTTGGGTGGCCGCCCATCTGAACCGTCGTTTCAGACCTGATTGATTTTTTTCTCGGGTTTATTTTGGCGGTGGAAACGGCGGTCACGAAACCGCCGAATGGAACCGCCGTTTTTCCCCTGTTTCTCTCGGGACAAATTCGACGGTCAAGAACGGCGGCCTGGCCGCCGATTTAAACCGCCGATTGGCGCGTTTCTTTGAAACTTACTTAAACGACCTCACTTTGGTTTGGCACCCTATATATATGCCATTTTGTCTTTAGGTCAATTAAGAGAGTTCATATTCAGATTTCATACTTAGGATATTTTTCAAAGAGAAGAAAAATTCCAAGAACTCATTTTTAATTACTCAAACAGTTTTTCATGATCATCAATCATCATCTAGCATCATCTTTGATCTTCTAGATGTCATCTTGCATGGATTCTTCATCATTCTTTGCTTGGTAAGCTTTTCACTAATATCTTACATATTTTGTGTTTCTCTTATCTAGCAATCTCAATTAATTACTTGTATGTTATTTTGTATGCTTTGGATACAATATTGAGATTAGTGTGATGTATGTTTGAGAAGTTGTATTGTGCTAGCATATTAGGTTTTGTGCTTAATATTGATTAGCTAAACTAATTGACATGTCATTTAGTTTTGATATCTAGGATTGTTCTTAATTGCATATTGATCATCTTAGATAAGCATATAGGGTTTCCCTTGCTCTATGTTGCATTTTGGATATTCACATATATTCACTTAGGGTTGTATTCTCTTCTAGAGAAGGTAAGTCTTGTGTGTAGCAAACCGGGATTAGGTTGGTTAGATCGCAAGCAAATTGGACTAGGTTCACTCATACCGGGATTAGGTAGGTGTGTGATTACTTCCGGGATTAGGTTGTAATCGTTTGCACATTTAGTGGATTCGAGGTTCGAGTGTGGCTTACTTACATAGCCCGTGGTTTTTCCCGTGAGGGTTTCCACGTAAAAATCAAGTGTTGATTTAATTTCCGCACCATATTACACTTGCTTGTTTATATATATCTTGAGGGTAAATTCGTAATTTTGACTAACACGAAAAATTGGGTAAAAAGCGTAAAATCTATTCACCCCCCCTCTAGATAGTTTTATACACACCGTGCTATATTTAGTTTCAAAAGGAATCAACAAATGCTGGGGAAGACGTTGCCACGTCACTCGTTGACCAAGTTAAAGGAGAAACGTGGACCAGACAGCATGTCAACAAGTCCCAAGTTAATAAGTCAAAGGTGTGGTCGCCAGATCAGGATATGTACTCACCAGGGATAAAAACGTGGTTGCCGAAGGGTGATACCCAAAGGTGAAGGTACTCGCCGCATTTGCTTGCTAAGTACAAACTGACTCAACAGAAACACAGAAATTAACCCTAAACTCCCGGAAGACCCCTAACAACGAAGAATCATAGAAGGAAAAGATAGGAAACTTATCCTAATCTATTGCAACGTGGGATTTCTAGTACAAATCAAAGAGGAAATCCTACCACCAACACGGCTAAAATCAAGGGGAAACCCTAATTATCATGTATAAATAGAACCATCTATCCCACGAGGAAGGGGTTCGAAAATCTAGAGAGAGAAGAGCAATTATTCGAGAGATCTGAGTGTGTAATCGCAATACCAAATCATAGTATTATCTTTCTTCCCTCTGGGGCGCCGTGGTTTTTTCCCATTCAAGGGTTTTTCCATGTAAAATATGTCTCTTGCATGCATTGTTTTTCTTACTGTTTATTATTTGTTTTGATATAATTATTGGTCAAGTGATAATCCAAATTTCACCGTCAACAGCTACTACTAGCTTCCTTGACAACCTTGAGAGCTAACCCCTTGTTCTTAGCCTTCAGTTTCAAGCATACCTCAAAAGTTTGAAGAGATCCTAGCAACTCATCTAAGCTCATGACGTTAACGTCTTTGCTCTCTTCAATGGCGGTAACCTTAGCTTTGAACTTCTTTGGTAGAGATCTAAGAATCTTCAAATTAAGTCTCTCATAGGAGATAGGAGTACCAAGAGCTTGGCATTGGTTGGCGAAGTCTAGTAGCTTGTCTTGGAAGTCAACAAACTTGTCTTCCTAACCCATTTACAAAGCCTTAAATTGGGAAGTGAGCATTTAAAGATGAGACTTCTTCACCGCTTTAGTCCCCTCATTGGTGACTTGGAGAGCATCCCATGCCTCCTTTGCAGTTTCTAAGTTTTGGATGTAAGAGAATTGCCTACTATCCACACCTCCGAAAATAGCATTCACCGCCCGATGATGCCATTTTGCAAGCTCAAACTCGTTAGCCGACCACTCACTCCTAGGCTGCGAAATAATCACTCCATTCTCACTCTCGTTAGGAGCATGGTAACCTTCTTCCACGGTCATCCAAGCTCTCTCATCAATCAAGCGGACGTAAGCCTTCATTCTTAGTTTCCAAAACCCGTAGTTGTGATCCTTGAGAAGAGGAGGCCTAGAATTAGAAGCCACTTCGGTCATTACCTCATCTTGGAAAACCATCTTACAAAAAAAAAAACCTAAGCTATTCACTTGTAAGTATAACCCAAATCTCGCCGAGTGCCGTTTGACGACCCGCTTTGATACCAATTGAAAGTATACAAACAAGGTTAACTAGCTTAAAGCATACCTAGATGAGGGGTGAATAGGTTTTTACGCCTTTTTCAATCCCTTGAACAAACTTTCATTTGTCCCTTAAGGTAGCTTTACATACAACAAATAAACCAAGAGAAACATACATAGACAATATGAGCATGTGAACATATAGACATAGTCTATGTATATCAAATAGTTGTATGAGGTTTAAGAACAAATAAATGTGACAACAAAGAATACTTGTATTTCAATATATGTTCAATGAGTTACAAGAATGATCAAATATCACTATACAAAAATTACAATATACAAAATAATTATATATACAAAAAGTGATCAAATGAAAGGATCAACAAATCACACTTTATAAAAATCTTGTTCCACTATGTTTCACAAGTGAATAATATGCAACAAGATAACAACATACACATATACAAATATAGAAGATAGAGATAGGAAGAATTAACAGAAGAGATTTTTTAACATGGTAAAATCTCCAAGGAGGAAACATCCACGGGTTGAACTACAACAATTGGGTACTTGTATATATATTGGAAAGTAAATTAGAAATTCCATAAAGTGACCAATCTTTAGCTCACCTACCTAGTGGAGTCTATGTCTACCCAACCCTATTGGAAAGTACGAAATCCCTCAATGATGCGAAGTCACCATATATTGGACAACATACAAAACCAACATCGATGAAAGATTAAAAATTCCTCAAGAGTGCATAAACATCCCATGTACCCTGCTCTTTTGGAGTCTATGTCTATCCATACGCCTAGGCCCACCAACATACAAGTCAACTCCCTATCCAAGGCACTCATACCTCTAGGGAGCCTCCCATGTATGACTATCCGAGTCCTCCCGACTCTAACCATGACTTCTTGCTTGCCTATTCGAGTCCTCCTAACTCTAGACAAGTCTTCTTGCTTGGCTATTCGAGTCATCCCGACTCTAACCAAGACTTCATGCCTTTTACAAGGACTTCCTAGTGTGATCATCAAGGACTTCCTAGTGTGATCATGTGAATGCAAATGATGCAAACAATCAATTTAACATAGAACATGTAATCAATACATTCCATGGTACAATTAGACCTAAACGTGTGATAACACAAGTAATAAAAGTCTAGATGCAAAAACTTGAATAAAACCTAGAGCATGTTTAAACAACTAACACATAAAACTCATAGTCTCATTCACACATACAACACTTGAACTATATATAATCATGAAGCACAAGTTCAAGATGCTATAAACACACAATAAAATGCTAGAATCATAAAAACAAATCAATCAATATTCTAGCCAAAGATTTAGAGCAAGGATTAAAAGATAAATCAATTAAAACCTAGATTGCTCTAAAAACACATACAAATACAATAATCCTAGATTTCATCAATCAAAGGATCAAAACACATTCCAAGGTTATTTATCATAAAATTGATTCAATCAAGTCAAAAACAACCTAAGATATCAATCTAATCATGATACAACTCACAAACATGTGAAAAACCTAGAATCAAAGAAACTAGTTCACATATGTCTCTAATTAGATTTTTGATTAAGATTGATTGTGAAGCTATCTTTCTCAATAGCATTCACCAAACATACAAATATATATAGAAGAAGAAACCCCAAGCAAATTGAAGGTTATAAAAGAAGAAATCCAAAAGATATGAACACTACCTTGGATTCTTGAGCTGGTTCGGTTTTCTGTGTGCAACAACTAGAAAAGTCGATCAAACAGCTGCCAAAGCACTTGGAAAAGGTAAAGGACTCGATTACGAACAATCTCTAACTTGAATCACTTGATTCCTAGTTCGTATGAGAAGTTATGGTGTTTGGAGAGTGAGAAAATTGGAGAGAAAAATTCTAACGGGATTTTTCAATTTTTCATTTTGAAATGAAAATGGAGGGAGAAAGAGTATTTAAATGAAGGAGAGAGAAAGGAGATTTTGGCCAATCAAAATGGGCCATATCAGCCCTGGCCCGTGTGGGGCGCGTGTGCCACATGGGACCAGAGAGCTGTTCTGGCCGTGAGCCCCACGGCCTTCACACGGGATGGCTTAGCTTGGCCACTTGGCCACTTGGCCTCGTTAGCTCTCCCGCGCACCTCTCGCGTTCTTCGACCGTATTTGGGCCTTCGAACTCCAATTTTGAATCCGTCTTTGGATTACAAATCGTGACTCCCTCACGCATAATGAAGACTATGAAACTTTGACAAAAGGTTGAGAATTCATCTCGGAAAACGACGACGAACACAACTCAATGAAAGAGAACGAAAAGTAGCGTTGACACATCGTTTGGACTCGAAACCTAATGAATGAGTAACCGAAATGACTAGGACTCAATAAGGAATCATAAGAGATCATATTCAAGTCCAAAATACAAAAATCGAAAACATATAAACACAAAATCACACATGTCTAGACATAGTCCTAGAACATGCAAATTACAATGTTTGTCAATTTGAAGCTAATGCATAAGCATATCTTACTAAGTGTGTGAAATTGATATATAAATGATATTCAATCATGCAAGAACACATATGAATGCCATGTGTGCGTGTGCCTAGCCTTGTAAGAGAAATGAGGTCTTATATACCTTTGTAGATCGATGAAGCACAATTCTCTTTGAAGCCGGCATCTTGCATGAGTTGTGGCCAAGTCTTTCTTTGACTTCTTGAATCTTCAAATCTTAGACCACTAAACATTGCAAGGCAACAACATTTTGATATGGAATATATGCTAAGACAAACCACAAGCTTAATATGCAACCTCTAGGATGTCCCATGCCTCATTAGCAATCCTAATGTTTTGAATCAATTTATATTGATTTTCGTCCATTGCACATAGGATGGCATGCATCGCCTTCCTATTCCATTTCGATGCCTCAAACTCTTACGTGTTCCATTGCGTCGTAGGCTTGAGAACATCCTCTTCTCCACCCGTATGAGTCATTATCGGTGATGTGTAGCCGTCTTCAACCGCCATCCATGCCCTATCATGGATTTGGCAAATATATGACTCCATCTTGCCTTTCCAAGAGGCATAATTCAACCCGGTAAGAAGGGAAGGCCTTGTGCTAGAACCACCTTCGTTGCCACCACCATTTCCACTGTTTCCACTCATAGTGTTTATGAATGAATGAAATGAATGCAAATGTATGAATGATCAAAAAACACACAAAATGCAAGACATACAAAAATGAGCAAAGGATCACCTAAGTATATCTAGGAACTCGCTCTGATACCAATTGAAACTAATAATGCACGGTGTATATAAAACTATCTAGAGAGGGGGTGAATAGATTTTAAACTAATATTACCAATTTTCGTGATTAGTCAGTGTTACGAAAATACCCCAATCTAGTTAAAGCAATAAATTAAGTGTAAAGTGCGGAAATTAAATAACACTTGATTTTTACGTGGAAACCCAAACTGGGAAAAACCATGGGTTGTTATGTGCGCCACACACAAACCTCGAGTCCACTAATTGTAATGGTGTTTACAACCTAATCCCGGTCTATAACCCACCACCACTACCCGCAGGCCTGTAAAAGTGTACCTAGTTCAATTTGCTTACGGCCTAAGCAACCTTAGCCACAAGACTTAGTTCTTACTAAAGAGATTAAACATCCTAAGTGAATATGCAAAGATATCCAAATATGTACTTGGTGCTAGGTCACGCTAAATACTTATCTAGGATTATAAGATGACAATTAAATCAATCATAGATATAAATAGCTAAATGACATGGCATAAAGCTTAGCTAACATAGATTAAACAATCCTAAGTTTAGCTATCAAAAAATCAACACTCATTCAAAACAACACAACAATCTCTATCTTGTATATAAGAATATAATCTAAGAACCTACAAGTAATTAAAGAGATGCCTTGTTAAGTAAAACACTAAATTAGATGAAATTAGTGAAGAACTTACCAAAGCAAGTGTGTTGAGTAAGACCCATGCAAGCAAGCATCCTAGATATGCTAGAAGATACTAGATGAAGTTTAATGCATATGAAAATGGTTTTGAGTGTTTAAATGAGCAATCTTGATTGCCTTTTCTCTCACAAATCTCTTTATTGAATTTCGGGTTCTTGTATTGAAAGAGTTGGGTACAGAGAGATGAGAAAGTGATGTATTTATAAACATCAAAAATAGGGCATGTGAAAAGACAAGTTTGCCCCTGAGCCACACGATCAGAGGTTTCGAAACTACCATCCAACCGTCGAATTGATCCCGAGAGAATAGGGGAACATCGGTGGTTTCATAACCGCCGATCACAACTGTAGAAATAGACCCGAGAGATTAAATTGACCAGGTCTAAACGGCGGTTTCTAACGACGGTTGTGGCCGCTGATCATAACCGCAGAAATGCTCTAGAACCTTCTAGACATAAATGGCGGTTTCATTCGGTGGCCATGACCTCCGATCAAACCGCCGTTTCACCAATATTGGTGAAACCGATAGAGAAGCCAATACCATTCTCCTAAGGCGATCTTCGCGCTAACCAAGCACACCATCATGCATGCACGAACGTTTCCAAACAATGTACAGGAAACAAATTACTAGACACACTAACACACAACCAAATATAACAACAAAGTGCAAGTGTGAAATGTGACATGTGAAGAGAATGCACACAAAAGTAAAGCATACATATGCAAACAATTTTAGCATGTGTGTGCAACTAAATCTCTTCAATGAAAAACTAAGCACTAGAAATATACCTTTGGAGTGCTTATCATCTTGAGGACTTGAGAGAGCATTTGAGCTTGATCATCATGCACCTAAGCTACCCTTACAATACAAACCCCAATTGTGGTTTGTCACCAAAATAAGCCCATCAAACTTTGAGGAACTTATAGGGCTCTTTGGAGGATATTTCTTCAAGGGTTGTCTCTTATTTACTCTTTTCTTTGTATTTCATGTTTTCTTTGATGTGTATCACCAATTTAGGAATATTGTAAACTTACACTTGTGCTATATATGTATGTTTGTTCTTAAATTCTTTGGGTTTTGTTCTATTCTTTGCTATATCCATGATTTAATCCCTTATTGTGATATTCATGCGTGTGGAGGCTCGAAATTGATATGTATTCATGAATGGGACTAAGAGTAGAGTAATTTAATTTAGAAGTAGTGTAATTTAGCATCCCATGATTGTTTATGTGTTTGTGGATGATCCAAAATGCTTTATTTAGAATGATTTGAGTGTTTGAGTATTAGCTCAAAAGAGTGGGAAAGGTTTAGTTCAGACATTGATATGCGGACAATGAGCTCAAGCTACAGCATACACAGAGGTGGATTCCAAAGATTTGGTGCTATGTAGACCATAGGGCAGACATGGCACACATACCGCGGTCCAATGGGCGAAGTATAGAAGGTGATGCGCGGTGTAGACTATGGCGTAGATAGGTGCACCCATTGTGGTATTTTGAGCGGTGGAAAGCAAAAGGATACAAGGTGGGGGCTACAGACCGTAGCCCAAACCGCAGTAATAACGGGATCTGTGCAAATCAGGAAAAGTACTCCTTTAGGGTTTTAGCTTACCGTAGTGTTCCTATATAAATACTACTATTTCCCATTATGTTGGGGTGTGCAGAAAAGAGTAGAAAATAGCAAGTGAGGCTGAGTGCAATTGTATGAGAGATTGAAAAAAAGAGGTAGAGAGATTGTAATCTAACTCTGATAGTGGATTGAGTGTAGGTGCGCTCCATAGATGTAGGAAAATTGCTAAACAACGTAAATCTTTTGTGTCGTTTCTTTTCTTCTTTTATTGGTCTTTATCTGTGTGTGTGCTATTATGATTTGTGTAACCTGTGATTACAAATTTTCTACAACAACTGGTATCAGAGCCTTGGTTAAGAGGATCTAGGGTTCTACGCAAATCTAAGGTTTCTTATGGCCGAAATTTTCATTTCTTGTCGAGTGAAGATGGGATCAGAAAATGATTCTTACAAGATTGAAAAGTTCGATGGTACAAATTTCAGCTTCTAGACGATGCTGATAAAGGATTATCTGTACCAAAAGAACCTCCATTGGCTGATAAAGAAGAAGTTGAAGAGTGTATTCGATGTAGATTGGATGGTAAAATGGATGCCTAAAGGCATGGACGACGAGGAGTGGGAACTCCTTGACCACAAAGCACTAAGAGCGATTCATGTGAGTTTGACGAAATCGGTTGCCTTCAATGTTAAAAATCAGGAAATAGCCACAGATCTTATGAAGACCTTATCATACCTATACGAGTAGCCTTTTGTAGCGAGGAAAGTCCATCAATCAAGAAGCTGGTAAATCTGAAGATGTCAAAGAATCAGAGTTTCAAGGATCATTTGAACCAGTTCAATGAATTTAAGGATGGGTTAAGTTCGGTATCTATGGTATCTGACGATGAGTTTTAAGGCAACATTTTACTCACCCAGATGCCAGAAAGTTGGGCGACGACGTGACAATCGATCACCAACTCATTCAGAAAAGAGAAGATAAACTTCTAGCAAGTTGTGAATATGATAATGACAGAAGAGATTAGGATGCGTGAAACAGGATCAGGGGCATCCTCTTCAGTCTTGAATATGGAAGGTAAAGAAGGCAGAGGCAGAAATCGGAATAAGAATCAACGGGGTATATCAAAGTCAAAAGGTAAATCCAAGTCCAGAGGCCATTAGGGCAATAATTCGGGTAATCAGCAACAAAGCAGGAAAGGCATCGAGTGCTAGAATTTTGGCAAGATGGGTCACTACTCAAATGAATGTCGGTTCACCAAGAAGGACGATAGCAAGAGCAGTGCGAATTGTATTTCAGAGGAGTCAGACGACTGCCTTATCTGCACATTGGAAAGCATGACAGAATCTTGGGTGTTGGACTTAGGGGCGTCACTCCATACCATCTCTCATAAGGATTTGTTTGAGAATTATGTCTCCAGAAGTTTAGGTAAGGTGTATCTTAGTGACGATCAAGCTTGCAACATTACCAGGAAAATAGATGTGAAGATTCAGCTGAATGGCTCTGTTTGGAAGCTCGACAATGTGAGGCAAGTACCAGACTTGAGGAAGAACTTGAGCTCAATAGGGCAGTTAGCGTCAGATGGTTATGTGACGACTTTCACAGATGATAAGTGGAAGATCTCGAAAGGAGCTATGACAGTCGCCTGGGGAACTAAGAATGGGTCTCTTTACACAACTACGGATGGGTATGATTAGGCCGCAATGACGGAGGGTAGAGAGGGATCCAGATCTGTGGCACTAGAGGTTTGTGCACATAAGTAGTCAAGGGTTGAATTGTCTGCTTTTGAGAGGTAAATTGCTAAAGTTGAAGTCCATTGAGGTTGATTTCGGTGAGAGCAGTGTTCTTGAAAAGAAGAAGCGAGTAAGCTTTAAGAAAACCGGAAGAGTGTCGACAAAAGAGAAGCTAGAACTAGTGCACACTTACGTATAAGGTCCAGCTTCAGTCTCATCAATCGGAGGTAAACAATATTTCACCACGTTCATTGACGACCATTCTAGGAAGATGTGGGTTTACTTTCTAAAGCACAAGTCAGAGGTGTTTGAAGTTTTCAAGAGGTAGAAAGCTAGGGTTGAGAATGAGACAGGGTTAAAGATCAAGAAGCTGCGATCAGACAATGGTGGAGAGTACAAAGACAACAAGTTCAAGAAGTTTTGCTACCAGAGTAGGATAAAGCTCATACAGATAGTTCCTGGAACGCCACCACATAATGGATGAACAGGACATTAACTGATAAAGCCAAAAGCATGCGACTACAAACAGGGTTACTGATGTGCCACGGGATAGTTCTATAAACTATCGTAAATAATGTGGCGTGGTCGTGTTTATCCGTAAGTGCACGGATCGTTACGATCTCGTAGCAGCAAGTACGGTTCGTTCCACAGGGAAAGTATGGTACACTTAAGTAGGTTCTACGTCTTATGTTATAGGCAAGCAATTTACACTAATTACAAGCAAGAAAAGTAAAAGGAGAGGGTAGCAAGCAATTATCTAAACTAAGATGGCTAGGATGGAAAATTAAAGCTATGTGTATCCTATGGTCACGGATACGTAATCTCTATACTACAACTACAACTAAGAGAAGTGAACACAAGACAACTAATTAATCTAAACTAACTAGATTATCAACTAAGCAAGCAAGTAAGTAAATTAACACTAAGTTACTACAATTAAATTACACTAAGATCTCAATTAATCAACTACAACTAAGTTACATTAAATTAACTACAACTAACTAATCTATCTAATTCTTGCAAGGTTATGCAAGAGCATGGATAAATGAAAAGGGATATTATCAATTGATCACAATTAAGCACACTAGTTCTATGGCATAGGTAATTCAACAACTACCACTCTAAATATTATCAACTAATGATCTTAGAATGACAATAGTAGAGGAATTACACCTAGAACATAAGAATTAGTCAATAAGCATGATCATGTACTTACTAACTAAATCTTTCCAATATAGCTAATCAAATGTTATTAATTAAGATACATGTTACTAATTCCTCAATCAACAACATACATCCATTCAATTTAACTCAATTCAACATTCAATAGCTAAATATGGATATGATAAAAGTAGAGATCAATTAATTACAATAATAAGTCATATGGAAATCAATCCCTCAACATAAAGATTATTATACACATACATGTTACATGAATCACAAATAATAGAAGAGAAGTAAAAGGTAAGAAACAACCACAAGATGGTAAACTTCTTGTTCTTCAATAAAGCTCCAATTCCACTCCTTCCAAGCTATGAAGCTCACATGCAACAAGTATGAGAGTCTAAGTTATCTAGGCTATTCTAGGGTGATTTCTATGAGTAGTTTATGTATTTTTGGATGTTAGAGAGAGTGTTTTAGGTTACAAGAGGTTGTATATATAGGGGACTGTTTTGGGAAGGTTTGGACGTGCAAATTCCAAGGTCGGTTGTCCCGACGGGTTCAGAACACCAGGCTCGCGGGCTCTTGCCCGCCGTCAGAAGTCGCCGGGCATTTTTAGACGTTGGCCGTAAGCTTGGACCTTCTGGACTGCGGGAAAGAAGCCGCTGCATGAAACCATTGATCTTCAGCGAGTTTGGACGAGTTTGGGCGGCCAAGAACTCGCTGGAAATGAGCTTGAAGCTTGCACCATCAATGGAGTTTGGTGGACTTGGATGGGAGGCAAAACTTGTGCATGGAATAGCTAAAGTGGGTCCATCGTGACCGGGAAGTGGAGAGCCGTCGATCTAGGTAGAAAACGGTTGAAAAAACGGTCAAAAAGTGGTCGAAAATGGCCGGGTCAGTCACCGGTTCATGACCAGGTTGTCGGGTCTGAACCGGGTCGGGCTGACCTGGCTGCATGAAGAAGACGACCTGACGACATGCTGACGTCAGGCATGACGCAACCCCTCCCAAAACGATGTCGTTCTACGCTGGTGACGTGGCGCTCTGCTATGCTTTGCGCGGCATTTTACAGTTTGTACCCCTAAACTTTCCCCTATTCACGAAATGGTCAATATTTCTCTGAATATTGCATTTTAGCCCCTGATTTCTCCATAATTACCACAATGCCCCTAAATTCCTCTAATTACCTGAAACACTTATTTACACCCTATTAAATACACAAAAATGCTCGGAAACGAATACAAAAGATAGGAAAAGGGAGCGCTAAATGTGAACATTTGGAGCGCAATCAGTTGCCGAAGCAGTCAATATGTCAGCATACTTGATCAACAGAGGACCATCAAAACCTTTGGACCTCGCTATACCAGAAGAGATCTAGAATGGGAAGGAGGTAAAACATTCTCACTTGAAAGTTGGACGCCAAATCAGTAAAGTGCACCTTGGTGGGTTATGGTGAAGATGAGTTTGGATATAAACTTTGGGATGACCAAAACCATAAGAGGATCATGAGTAGAGACGTTGTCCTCAATGAGAAGGTCATGTACAAGAATAGGAACACATAGATGTCTGAGCAAAAATAGCCAAACTACTTTAGGCTAGAAGATGTATCAGATGGTAGAATCGTGGAATGTGGTAAACAAAAGGATAATGAGTAATGCGTGTAGCCCCAAGTTGAAGAAACCATACAACGGGAGGTTCCATTACCATAGAGTCTGATTGGTTAGACAATTCTGAATCCGTAAATTGGGAATGCTATGTGAAGATCCCAATAGGCCTAAAGTACAATGTGAAGATCCACTCGCCCACATGTACCAAATAGAAATTACTTGCAATATTTGTTGCTGACGGATGCAAGAGAACCTGAATGCTGTGATAAAGCATGTCAGGTTGAAGATGTAAGCATATGGATGCTCACAATGAAAGATGAAATGAAGTCACTTATCAAATCAGACTTGGGAGTTAGCCGAGTTACCTGAAGGAAGAAAGCTTTACAGAACAAGTGGGTGTTTCAAATCAAGGAAGAACATGATGGTTCCAAGAGATACAAGGTGAGATTGGTGGTCAAAGGCTTTCAGCAAAAGGAAGTTATTGATTACACTGATATTTTTTCTCCTGTTGTTAAACTAACTACGATCCAGTTAGTGTTAAGCATTGTCATAACAAAAAGGTTATATCTTGAGCAGTTGGATGTGAAGACTGGCTTTCTTCATAGAGATTGAAAGGAAGAGATATACATGTAACAACCAGAGGGGTTTGAGGAACAAGGTAGAGAAGAGATGGTTTGCAGGTTGACGAAGAGCTTGTATGGTTTGAAATAAACTCCCCGATAGTGGTACAAGAAGTTTGATGGGTTTATGCAAATGAATGGCTACTTCATAAGCAATGCTGACCATTGTTGTTACTTCAACAAGGACCTTAGTGCAGCAAAGCAGATTCTTGGTATGAGGATTAGTAGAGACGAACAGATGGGTACTTTACAGCTATCTTAGGTAAAGTGCGTTAATAAGGTGTTATAGAGATTCAACATGTGCGATACAAAGCCATTCAGAACACCGTTGGCTAACCACTTTAGGTTATGCAAAGAGCAGAGTCTAGAGACAGATGAAAATGAGGACTTTATGGATAGGGTTCCATATGCCTCAGCCATTAGAAGTCTTAAGTATGCCATGATTTGCACAAGACCAGATATTTCCCATGAAATGGAAGTTGTGAGCAGATATATGTCCAATGCAGGAAAGCAACACTAGAAGGCAGTGAAGTAGGTACTAAGGTACCAGCAAGGTACGACAGAGAAGTGTCTAACTTTCAGGAGAGAAGAACTCAAGATGGAAGGATATGTGGATTCCAATTTTGCTAGAGAAGTGGATCACATGAGAAATACCACTGGATATATTTTCACAATGGAGAGTATCGCTACCAATTGGGTTTCTCTGTTGTAGAATAAAGTGACAATATTATAACTGAAGTAAAGTATGTGTCTGCTATAGAAGCAAGCAAATAGCTAATATGGTTTCAGAGTTTGTTAGCAGAGTTGGGATTCGTGCAGGTGATGAATATGCTGAATAGTGACAGTCAGAGTGCGATACACTTGGCTAAGAATTCGGCATTCCATTCCAAGACCAAGCACATAGACCTACACTACCACTTCATTTGGTTGTTGATCGAGGATGGGATGTTGAAGCTTGTAAAGATAGCATGTAGCAAGAATCTGGCTGACATGTTAACCAAGCTAGTCACGATAGAAAACTGGAGCTGTGCGCAGCTTTAATGGGTCTTCAAGGATGAAGACAGGGGAGATGAGCGCACTATTACTATCCACTAGTCATTGAGGAAGGAGGTACAATGCATATTCAAGTTTCAGTCTTCAAGTGGGAGATTGTTATGTTTTGTGAAGCCTGAAACCAACCTGAGGATCGATTTCTGGTAGGTAGCACTGCACAGACCGCAGAGCGGACAAGGAGCTCAAGTTACAGCATACACAGCGGTGGATTCTAGAGAGTTGGTGTTGTGTAGACCGCGAGGCGGACATGGCACACATACTGCGACCCAAGGGGGTGGAGTTTTCTAAAGGGTGATGCGTGGTGTAGACCACGGCGTAGATAGGTGCACCGATCGTGGTGTTCTGAACGGTGGAAAATAGAAGGATAACCGCAGTACAGGGCACGGGCTGCAGACCCCAGCCCGGACCGCGATCATGACAGGATCTGTGCGAATTAGGAAAACTTGTGTGAATAGAAAAGTACTCATTTAGGGTTTTGGCTTACCCTAGTGTTCTCATATAAATATTACTATTTCCCATTATGTTGGGGTGTGCAGAAAAGAATAGAAAATAACAAGAGAGACTGAGAGCAATTGTATGAGAGATTGAAAGAGAGAGGCATAGATATTGTAATCTAACTATGATAGTGGATTGAGTACAAATGTGCTCCATGGATGTATGCAAATTGCTGAACCACATAAAATCTTTCATGTCATTTCTTTTCTTCTTTTATTGTTCTTTATCTGTTTGTGTATGATTGTGATTTACGTAACCTGTGATTGCGGATTTTCTACAACTTTCATACATCCATTTCACATGCTATCTAAAACCGCATTTATGCTTACACTTCACACACATCATTTTCACCATCTTCATGTTCTTATTTACATGCTTTCAATAAACTCTAAAACTTGTAGATGACACCTCCCTGTAGAACGATACCCTTACTTCCATGCTATGCTAATCGAACGATTCTCGTGCAATTGCGAGTGGTAATTTAATAAACCGAATTTTTCCAACAATTTCATGTTGGAACTTTGAAAAATCAACCAACCTTTCTACTTGTCAAAAGTTTATATGCTATTTGAATTGGTTAAATTTGTTTTTGTAGGATTTACGTACAAGTTGGGCACGTATATTGGGACCTACAATTTGGTTGAGTTGATCATGAACTTATGATAGGCCAAAATGTATGTATATATATATATATATATATATATAATGAGGAGACCAAGAAGGATTCCCACTATGAATTTAAAAATAAGTTATAATCTGTAATAATAAAATAATAATTGATTGGGGATTTGAGTGGTAAAAGACAAGCAAGGAAATTTTAGGGTGCCTTCCAAATGTGGACACTAGTCTGAGTTCGTTGAATTATATACTAAACGCCGTTCAAGGTGTCAAAAATTGACTGAAATTTTTATTTATTTTCTACTTTTCTATGAAATGTGGAAGAGAAGAATATGATCATATTAGCAAGTGGGAGTGAAATAAAAAAGTAAAAAAAAAAAAAAAAAAAAGGTTTGGATTGACCAAAAAGTTGAGGTAATTAAGCACCAGAGCATCTCCAATGTAAAAGTGACTTATATACCAATAATTATTGACATGGTAACAATGTCAAAAGACTTGCTTCTTATGTGGCATAAAAATAGACTTGATAGACAATCAACTTAAAATTTGGTCTCCAATGCTTCTATCTAAAACGCAATTTTTTTTAAGGGGGAATTACAGTTTGGTCCTTATCTTTTAAGAAAACGTCACTTTTTTACCTGACTTACGTGTATTCCAGAGAAGACTGTATGTTCTAGTCCAATCCAGGGAAACACAATACGCAACTCCCACTTCTCCAATGTTTGAATACCATCTCCCAAAAACTCCTTTGCATCATTGATTATTGAGATAACAGAGCACTCTCCAGGTTCCACCAAACCCATATCACACAATTCGTTGCCATTTTTCACATATACTCTGAAAGGCAACATTTTTCTATTACAAACAAAAATATTATATTAATTAAAGCATAGTCACTGAGGAAAGAAAGAATAGTCAATATTTATCCATTACTCAACAACAACCAAAGAAATAACATAATATTGCATAGTTATCTATTACTAAACAACATACAGAATATTTAATGTTATCCCATAACTTAACAACAAACAAAAACCGATCCCAACAAAAACTAACCTAGGAAATAAATTTAAAAAATCAATTTTGTTAAAGACTAGACTATAGTTTATGCATTAAAAAAAACTTATAAAGTGAATAATACAATTGACAACTTTATTAAATATTTATCACCCAACACATAAGAATATTACAGATTGCCCAAAAGAATACTGACCCTATCACAACCACTGTTATTGTAAATAGTCAAAAATCAACCATTTGCAAAATCCCAAAAAAATACTAACCCTACCACTTTATACACAAGCCGAATCCCAATAACAACTGACCCTATCAGTTTGTTTGTTTTTTTTTTTTTTTTTTTTTGACAGCTCAAAAAAGAGCAAATAGGCAACAAACAAAAGCAAACAAACAGGGGCAACAAGACCCTATCAGTTTATACACAGACAACGAAGTCCATAAAAACAACCTTGAAATTAACCCAACAATGTGCATAGATTCGGTCCCCCCATACTGTAACTCTAATAAGTTTGACCCCACCACTGTCTCAACAAGCAAAATCATAGCAAAAGCAAACAGAAACCTAAACAAAACAAAACCTATATGAGTTATACGGAACACAATAAAAAAAACTCTAAGAACCAATGTAACACCATATTGAAAAAAAAATCGAAATACCAGTGATGAGTCTCCTTCATGCGACAGCCAACGGGTGTGATTTCAGCCTAGTCTCCTTCGTGCGACGATCTAGGGTTTAGTCAGTGAGATAGTCAATTTGTTTTAACTCCAGATCAGATTTTTTTCACTTTTAATCCTTTTTTAAAAAAAATAATATATCATGTTAATTAATTTATTTACACGCTTAATAAATTGTAAAAAAAAAAGTCACGTGTCACTGAACATTAAACCATTACTAAAAGTACCGTTTTACCCCTGGACCAGTTAACTTTGACTAACTATTGACTGACGGAGAGACCTTTTTGATGCATTTCTAAAAAGATGAGGACTAAAGACCCTAATACATGTAAGTCAAGTACAAAAGTGATGTTTCCTTAAAAGATAAGGACCAAACTGTAATTCCCCCTTTTTTTAATGACGTGTACATCTTTTTTACCTATTTTATTTTTTATTTTATTTCCTTACTAAAAATATATGAAAAATTAATGTCGGTTTTAAATGTTTGCTGAGTCAACCTAAAAAATAGTTGTGCAACAGACTGTCTGAAAGTGGACGATCATATTAACAATGTCTAATATTTTTCCACGTCAGCTTGAGGTTGAATATGCACGGTTGCATTGGAGACACAATTATTAACATAACGTCTATTTATCCTACGTGGCATCTTTTTTTTTTTTCACAAGTCATGCTTGCATTGGAGATGCTCTAAGTTAAAACTTAAAATCAGCCTCATATGTGTATATATATATATATATATATAATAACTTTGAAGTGAGAGATCCCTCACTTTAATTTCGGTCCACACCTTCATAAAATCACATCGAATTGTATGAATTTTGATATGAATTTTTTTGTGGATGATAAGTTCATTGAAATATACCTATAAATAAAATTTGAGAATTTTTCAAGTACTAGAACTAGTTTTCTAAATTTTCCTATATATCTTATATTTTTCCAATGCCTTTATATTTAACAAAATCGGGATAAATAGTTATTGTACTTGAAAAATTCCTAAATTTTATTTATAGATATATTTCAATGAACTTATCATCCACACAAAAATTCATATCAAAATTTATGCAAATCGATGTGATTTCATGAAGGTGTGGACCAAAATTAAAGTGAGTGGCCCCTCAGTTGAAAGTTATATATATATATATATATGTATGTATATATATATATATATACAGTCTTTCTATTATCAGTTCGAACTGATATAAAATATATCAGTTCCTCACATGTGGACCATTGGATTTAAAAGATGCTTTGACAAGTGCATACATCCAAGTCAAATTATTTAAATCTAATGGCCCACAGGCAAGGAACTGATATATCTTTTTGTCAGTTCGAACTGATAATAGAAAAATTGTGTATATATATATATACACAATTTTTCTAAGCAACGGATTCCAAAGGTTTTACCGTGGCATGAGTGCGGCGCGACAGTTTTCTAAGCGATGGAAAACAAAAGAAGACCGCGATTCGGGCACGGGATGCTTTGCGCAACCAAAACCGCGGTGACGACGAATTTTATGCGAAATTGGAAATCTTGTGCGAGAAGAAAAGGACTCCTTTAGGGTTTTGACTTACCATAGAGCTCCCATATAAATACTATTGTTTCCTATTGTGATGGGGTGTGTTGAAAATAGTAAGAGAGACTGAGAAAAATTGTATAAGAGATTAAGAAAGAATGACAGAGAGATTGTAATCAACTCTGATATTGGATTGAATGCAAGTGCGCTCCATGGATTTAGGCAAATTGCTGAACCGCTTAAAATTTATGGTGTCATTTCTTTTTCTTCTTATTGCTTTCATTATCTGCGTGTGTGATTGTTATTTACGTAAACTGTGAATTGTGGATTTTCTACAACACTGCATATTGCACAAAGCACAGATCTGGATCCCTATCCCACATTGATGGTTCTTTCTGGTTATGACATGTAGACATAATATCTTGTGATCTAGAATTGACACAGCTGTTACAATCTTCTGAAGAAACATTGCCCCTACTGACTGTGAGACCATAAACTTTGTCGGGTTCTTGGCCAATGGTGGTATTGTAGAAGCCACTTTTTAGTACTGTTATATTAGAAGCAAGAGATGAGAGGAGGAGATTACGGTTTGTAGCATAGGTGCTATCAGCTGTGAAGTTCCTAGTATCGTAGCAGTGCATCCAATTGGTGGCAAGAGTACTGATCACGCTAATTGTGAGCATATAGAACGAAAGGAAAACAAATAGATTTCTATAACTCATTGCACTATTATGCATTCTCATGTAATGTAACTTATGTATATTGTACAGTTTAAAAAAATGTTGAATGGTGGAGATACTTGTGTTAGAAAAAAAATTCAGAATATGTGTACCTTATATCGAGATTTATTTAATTGAATTAG